>CAKAKR010000518.1:0-21717 GCA_916700685.1 Adelosebastes latens | reverse complement strand
CCCACCCTTCACTTTTCTCTCATCTTTTCTAATGGCGGCTCATCAAGAGCTCAGAGACAATCAGCTGGCGGAGCACCCTTGACTCCCTTTTGAGGATTTTTGATTACGATGGCGGCGGAGATGCTTGAAGTTATTGTCGTGGAATCAAGTGGATCCACTTGTGTTTCCTTGTTGCTGGCTGAGCTATTAAGAGTCTTCCTTTTTAGTTTTTATTTTATGGACTGCTGCCTTTTTTAAGCCCGATGATGAAGGGGAAGACTGCGACGGGTTTACAGACGATCAATGTATCAAGTGTCTCTTGCTTTGGTGCTCTGTTGCCGCGGGTATTGACGAGTTTAATGATGCGTGATGACGGAGATTTACACATTTCAGAATTATTCACAGGCTTTTTGATGGCTGCCTTTGTATTTACTGTTGTAGCGACTGTTCACAAGTGGTTTCTATTATAGCTTTAAACTAAAGAGAAAATTTGTCATGTTATCATGATGATACTACTCTCTCTTTTTAATCCCTTGACAATAGTTAGATGCGGTGACTGCACTCAAATATTTCCTGCGGTTACTGCTCATGATGCTGAGTTATTAAGCTCTTTTAATGTAAAATGCCCCCCAAAAAAATCAATTCTTGGCTAAGGTTAGGGGTTTCATTCATTTTTGTAAATATACTAGGGCTGTCAATCGATTAAAATATTTAATATTATTATTTAATATTATTATTATTATATAACTGATTAGTCGCAAATTAATCACACATATTTGTATCTGTTCAAAATGTACCTTAAAGGGAGATCTGTCAAGTATTTAATACTCTTATCAACATGGGAGTGGGCAAATATGCTGCTTTATGCAAATGTATGTATATATTTATTATTGGATATCAATTAACAACACAAAACAACGACAAATATTGTCCAGAAACCCTCACAGGTACTGCATTTAGCATAAAAAATATGCCCAAATCATAACATGGCAAACTGCAGCCCAACAGGCAACAACAGCTGTCAGTGTGTCAGTGTGCTGACTTGACTATGACTTGCCCCAAACTGCATGTGATTATCATAAAGTGGTTCTGTCTGTAAAGGGGAGACTCGTGGGTACCCATAGAACCCATTTACATTCACATATCTTGAGGTCAGAGGTCAAGGGGGATGGTTGGTACCGATCGATTGCGTTAATGCGTTAAGGAAATGAGTGACGTACGCATTATTATCGAGGTAACTTTGGCAGCCCTAAAATATACTAAGCAGTCAAGGATCGTAGGAATAGTGCCAAGTCGATGTGTGTGTGTGTGTGTGTGTGTGTGTGTGTGTGTGTGTGTGTGTGTGTGTGTGTATTTGTCCTTATTTTTCTTAAGGCTTCTGTGTGACTTGCCTTTGAAATGAATTTGTGTGTGTCTGTGCGCGCCCACTTTGCCTGTCAGTGTGTTTGAGTGTCGTGATCCTGGGAGCTCGCAGAGAGGAAAAGGCCCGAGCTCTTTTTCCCAGGAGTCATCTGCCAATCATTTCCTCTCAGATTCAGCGGTAAGAAGGAATGGAGGGGAGGGAAGGAGACAGAGAAAGAAGAATAAAGGGGAAAGAGAAAAAGAAGAAAGTCTCCCTGTAGAATGACTAAATAGACCTTCAGTGATCTGACAGAGAGGCCTGGAGCTGAATCCCAACTACGCTCTGCACAGTTAAATATCCACACTGGGAATGCCGCGCTTTACCACACTATTGATTTTAATCATCTCTTAAAAGCTCCGACTTTAAAAAAATAAATAAATAAATAAGAGACCCTAAAGACCAGAGTAAAGAAAATAGAAATCCTGTGAATCCAGAAGATGACGACTGATTGGATTTTTTTTTTTTTTTACATCCTCCGCACCCTCAGCTCCCCCACCTCATCCCACAGACCCTTTTGAGATAATTATAAGGTGCTAAATTTACCCCCTGCTCTGGCCGCCGCTGACCGAGTCACAGAAGCGCTCATTAACGGGAATAGATTCTCCATGTTCTCACGGCGGTCTGTAGAGCCACTAATGAGGGGTGAAGTTCGATGACGGGAGCTTGATTGAAAAAGCATCGCCGGGAGTGAAATGTGAGGGCACTTATACTGTATGACTGTAAGAGCGTTCGGAGCAAAAGTTGCGCAAAAGTCTGCTTATTCTTCAGGCAAGATGAGAAGTCATTTCTCCTGATTTATTTTCATCAGTAAAAGGTGTATCTGTTTCTTCCAAATCGGAACCTGTGGCAATCCTCCAAAAACCAATACTGTATCTCTCTATTGGCCTGAAGGTCGGAGCAGCGAGGGAATCAAATAATGGTTAAAGTAAAACACTCAATAGGCCTGATTTTTCTTACAGTCATTAAACCCACCCATAGAAACATGATCCTTATAGTCTTCTCTTCTCATCAGGAACCTCAATGTCTGGCTAAGCCTCTCTATATAAAGTTCCAAACCTGCTCATATACACTCGTGTGAAAGTTTGTAACTTGGAGTGTGAACAGGGTGTTCCTGGAAAAAAACAAGACTAACGCTGTCTACGCAGGAAGCGTTGCAGCACATTTAGTAACAGCAGCAGCAGCAGTCCTCTTTCTAATTAGAACTAAACACAAAGTACAGCTGAGGCTGATGGGAATGTTATTTTTTTTGCAGGTAGTTGGTCATAAACCAAAGTATTGGAGAATTACAGTTTTGAGCTGATGGTGACGCTAGATGAAACATTAAGAGATCACCGAATTTGTTCAAATTTATCCCGAGGGAGACATGAATGTGTGCACCAAAATGCTTGACAATCTATTCAGTACTTGTCAAGACAAAATCCACAACCTCATTCCTCCACCTGGCACAAGAAGAAAAAGTCAGGGAATCACCAAAGTCATTAGGATTCATCCTATATTTCAGTCTGGAGCAAAGTAGTGGACGGACTGACCGACACTAACATCAATAGAGTCACGCTGCTATCGTGACTAAAAGGTATCTGGTTAAATAAACGTTGAATATAGAGCAATGACTGTTGACTGATTCTTGTTTTTTTGGGCAGCACAATAAATAATTGGCAATAATTGTTTATTTCAAACATTAGTAATCCAATTTATCCCCATACTTAACATGTTTACTTAAGGATATGAAACCGATTTTGACAGATTTACAGCATTATTTCACTGGCTCCACAGACAGATGGTCTTGGATCTACATATTTGTTAGTTGGGGTAGGGTGAAACTGAAAAGAAAAATTCAAAGAAAGTGCAACATAATGAATGTATATTAATATAAAAAAACAACATAACATTACACATATGAGCTAATTTTAATAAAAGATTCACAAAATTAACACACTTTGCTAAAATACTGTTATGGAAAAATAGGTGTGACGGAAATAAACCAATATATACAGACAAAGTCACCACAGGTCTTCACAGCGCAGGTGGGTTGTAAACACATCTACATGGCTGAATGGCTCTGTTTGAAATTGCATACTAACGTACTGCTTACTACATACGGCATACTACATACTACATACTGCATACTACATACTCAGTCAGTATGTGCTGCATACTGCCTACTAAATGAACAATTGAGTATGATTTAACCAGCAGACTGTTCACACTGAAGTATGCTCAGGCAAAACGTATTACCTTTGATGGCCGGGGCGGTCTCAAGGCTTCCCTGCCAGCGACTCAGTCCTGTGTCCAAAAACATCGCAGCAAATTTCCAAACAGGAGTTATTTGGATAAACTGAACATGAATTTGGTTAAAAAAATAAGATATGCCAACTGCCAAAAACCAAGATGGCGACAGCCAAAAAGCCAAACTGTAGGCTTCAAAAGGGCAGTTCACAAACCGATGGGTGACATCACAGTGACAATGTCCACTTCTTATATACAGTCTATTTTCACACTCCATACTCAGAAATCCTTGCTAATGTAGTAGCCTATACATCCGGGCATTTCTCGCGTACACAAACTCCACATACTATGCAGTGTGCACGCACTACGTACTCAATTGTACGTCATACCTATTATGAATAGTATGTTAGAATGCAATTTCGAACACAGCCAATGTCTCTGGGACTCTGAACACCTACTTCCTGTAGACGATCACATGAGAATGATTAGAGAAATTATAACCTTTCACTACTAGGAGGCGCTGAACACGAGCAACAAAATATTGGAACCAGACAGGAGGTGTTATTGCACCATTTGTATCGTCTTTTTTATTGCTGCCATTATTTTCTTCTAGTCTTTCTATTTCTTTCAACTTCATTTTTATTGCTTATGATTGCTTATTTCAGTTAGATGTATTCAATTTCCCAGCCAAACCCTGCTACATTTACAGCTACAACAAAGCTATTTCCCCATCAGAAACAAAGGATAGATGCATATCTAGTTCATTTTTAACATTGTAGTGGTGTAATGTCTTATGACAAAAGAAAAACTGTACTTATTAAGGGTAGGGCATGGTTAGTCCTACACTTTTCCATACCAATTATAGCTCAAATATCCCTTTGTGGTATACTTCTTTCCCCACTGACAACAGGACAGCAAATGATCTAGCACTAATTTGTAAGGGAGCCATATTGTTGCAGGCAGGTCGGGGTTTATATCCATGGGGAAGAAGCCGGGGCAGCTCCCTGCGCTGGGGTTAGCCTCTTAGCTTGGTCAAGGTGACAGTGATCCATGTCTCTCTGGAGGGCTTCTGTACAGGATATGTAGCGTTATTATACCATTAAAAACACCCGTGAATTAAAGTATGGTGTGAGAGGGAGAGGAATGGCGATGGGGGGGATGGAGCGGTAGTGAGACTGTGATATAGCCTTTCTGCCTCATGATTTCAACTCCTCAGCTAAAAGATGAGGGCTGATCATGGCTACAGGCTTGTTTTCAAGTTGTAATGTAGAGTGAAAAATTCTCCATGTTATCTGACCAGACAGTTTGATTGAGAGATGTAGCATTGCAGCAGCCAGCAGATCGATTATGCCCCGGTGTATTGGCTCACTGCGGATATGTCATCTAAATAAACGATGAATGACACTTGTCTTGAAAATGGTGGAAAATAACAGTGATCCATTCCTGATTCGGTGGGGGCAGCAATGTAGCCGGCTAAAATATATTTTTCATTTGAAACTACAAAAGAACTAAATCTATTGTATATCTGGAAGCTGAGCAGTTTTCATCGCATGAGTCACAATTTTATATAACAAGCATAATGCATAATCCAAATGTCCATTTCCAGACAGCACTCAACCAGAACTTATTACTGTACTTTCTAACTTCTCTTGTTTAAATCACTCGTACATTAATAATGATCCGTTTTTCTTTTGTAGATTGGAATAAATAATTATGCTTTGATTTTAAGTGGTACATACTTTCTCTCTTTCTATTTTAATGCGCTGCCGCTACCAGTGGGTATTCTTTAAGTACTTATCACAGATAATTCACTATTCTTGTAGATTTTCTGTATTAAGACACCATTGTCTAAATCAGTGGCTCCCAATCAAGGGTCGGCCTTCTACCCCAAGGGGTTACTCTTGAAATTGCCTGCGGGTGGAACATTTACAGCATCGCTTGACTAATTTGAAAACATTTAAATTCTGTTTTTCTATTTATTTTTTAATGAATATATCCACATATTGATTCAGCTCAGCTGTAACAACTGAACACTACTGCACATGTTGCGATTGAGAGTGTGTGAAATGTATTTAGCAAGCGAGTCGAGAAGTCTACACAATTAGCTAATGGATAATTGGTCAAAATAAATAGCTAAAAGTAATGGATATGAGGTAGTAGTAGATACAGACAAAAGAAAAGTAAGGCCTAAACAGTTGAAATAGTCAGTAAATAAATGGATAAACAGCTGAAATAGTCAGCTAAAAAAGAATAACCAGTTGAAATAGTTAGCTAAAAAGAAATGGATAAACAGTTGAAATAGCTAAAAAGAAATGGATAAACAGTTGAAATAGTAAGCTAGAAATGCTGAGGTTCTTTTTACATTGAGATCATGAGTTCTTTCCACACACAACACAACTTATTTTACCCTAAAGAAAACAGTAAGATTGCATAAATAAGGATGCAGTGAATCGTACACGTTGGCACATTAACTCAAAGTTAAGAAAACGTATTCACGCAGCACAAAGTGCTGTGCCCATGTACTGTACCGTACCATTAACCGGTCAAGTTAACTGCCTGTGTTAACGGTATACTTGCAGCCATCAAACAACCCTCGGCTGTAAATCTCGATGTACTTGCGTTGCTCTCACAAATATACCATGTCTTAAGCAGCGGATATCGTCCTGTCCTCCAAACCATATCGCAGTGGCACCCGGTGGGTCTCGCACTGCCATATAAAAGATAATGGAATATAAAATTGTTTTTATATCCTCTGAATGTGCAGAGGCTGCGTACTGAAGGCTTTCCCCACCATTGTTTTAAGGCTCATGAATCTTCTAAATCGCCAGCACTGATCGTGATGAACGCAACACGAGGACATTTACACATCGTCTCGCCTCATAACCTGCCCTCAGCCGACTGGACGGCCCGCTCTGTGGTGCTTAAGGTGGTTGAACGGTGCAGCGTGTTGCCTTAGATCACTATTGGATTTCCCCCACCGGTGCCACAAAACAGCATATTTCATTTGCTGGACCCTTTGAGCTGTCGGCCTGCGGTCCACTTCAAGCTGCTAAGGGATGGTGGAGCACCAATACTCTTTATTTAGGTGTGTTTGAGTACAGTAGGTGTGCAACAAATGGTTTCATTCTAACTTCATCGTGGATTATATCTCATTTCATTTACTATTGTTTTGTCTAACCAACAGCCCAATTATTCCATTTAAGAAAGACAATTTAAACATTTGAGATTACTTTAACAATTAATGATCAAAATTGTTGCCAATTTTCTGTCGACCAAATTAATTCAATATTAATGTAAAAGATGAGGATCAATTATCAGTGTTGCACCCTAATGTAAAGATGAGTATGTACAGTAAGAGAATGTGTGTTCAAAGGCTGTAATTTATATTAATCTTCAACCCATTTCTTTGGCTCATTATAATATCATAATTTATGTTCTGTGCTTTGACTGTTTTGACCTAAAACTTACCGTAAAAATAACTAGTTTTGTCCAAAAGCGTATTCAAATCTATTAATATCTGTGCTAAAACCATGCCCTGCCACAGTTGGCAGCCTGGTGTGTGTTGGTGTGTACATGTGTGTGTGTGTGTGTGTGTGTGTGTGTGTGTGTGTGTGTGTGTGTGTGTGTGTGTGTGTGTGTGTGTGTGTGTGTGCGTGTGTGTGTGTGTGTGTGATTTCAGGTCCCCCGTCGCCTTGTTGATCACGGTCCAGGCCGGTTGACCTCCGGCCGACCCTGAGCCATTTGAAAATATGATTGTAATCCTTGTGAGGATTTGGCCTGGGTGTCTATTACCACTGTAATCTGTCACACTGGCATCCAATATTCATTCCACGTCCAGGTTAAGCCCCTCTTTCTGTCTGCACCACCCATCACCATGTGTGAGAGAGCGAGAGAGAGGGAATCCAGTAAAGGTGTTGGCATGACTGGAGAGAGAGAGAGAGAGAGAGAGAGAGAGAGAGAGAGAGAGAGAGAGAGAGAGAGAGAGAGAGAGAGAGAGAGAGAGAGAGAGAGAGGGGTTTTGAAATTGAGAGAGCTCTGCTTCAATCAAGCCCCTGGGTCGGGGTGAAGAAATCTATTGTGGAACACAAGGTCTCATTAATGCAGCAGGGATAGCTTTAACCCCCACCCCCCATCTTACTCACATGCACACACACACACACACACACACACACACACCTCGTTGAGGAAAGAGAGGTAAAGACATGGAAGAGAAATGGATAGATGTAAGGAAAGAGATTATGAATGTCTGGGGAAAAGGCGGGAGAAAATCTATACTGTTGATGCAATGACACACACGTGGTACAAAGTTGTAATAGAAGCATATGTGCTTGAAATATAGAAATTACAGTATTTATTAGGGCTGTCAAAGTTTTAACGCCACTAATTTATCTAACACATTAATGCAATCGATCTTTCAGAGGTTGTAGCGGGCTCAGTTTTCAAGCTTGTGAAGATATATAGATAGATGAAGATGCTGGCATCATATGAAACTAGAGAACCTGAGGAATTCATTGGTATCAACCATGGCGTACTAGCTTGTCGCGAAGGAGGGTAAATGACACTCAAAACGTGTGCTACATTTCGGCGAGGAAAAACTGCCATGGCAATTAGTCATCTCACCCTTGATATGCACGTTACCAAGACAACACAGGTATAGCAGCTATGGACCAAAACATATATTTATATTCCATTTAACTGTGTTGAAAGCTGTCATCATTAGGAGAATATTACCTGTAAAATAGGGCTGTCAAAGTTTACGCAATAATAAACGCAAATTCAGGCTTGGTTTTTAAAGCTAGAGTGAAGATCTGGGAATCCATCAGTATCAACCATGTCATACTAGCTTGACGCAAAGGAGGCTAAAAAACGCCCCAAACTTGCGCTGAATTTTGGCGAGGAAAAACTGTCACGGCCATTTTCAAAGGGGTCCCTTGACCTCTGACCTCCAGATATGTGAATGAAAATGGGTTCTATGGGTACCCACGAGTCTCCCCTTTACAGACATGCCCACTTTATGATAATCACATGCAGTTTGGGGCAAGTCATAGTCAAGTCAGCACACTGACACACTGACAGCTGTTGTTGCCTGTTGGGCTGCAGTTTGCCAAGTTATGATTTGAGCATATTTTTTATACTAAATGCAGTACCTTTGAGGGTTTCTAGACAATATGTGTCATAGTTCTGTGTTGTTAATTGATTTCCAATAATAAATATATACATACATTTGCATAAAGCAACATATTTGCCCACTCCCATGTTGATAAGAGTATTAAATACTTTACAAATCTCCCCTTAAGGTACATTTTGATATAACGATAACAAAATGTGTGATTAATTTGTGATTAATCATGAATAATCATGAGATTAATCTCAATTCAATATTTTAATCGATTGACAGCCCTAGTATTTATGCATTCGCTTGTGTTGTGAATTTCTTTTTAGCAGTTTTTAACGTACTTATACTCTAAGTTTATATTGGTGAATTGCTATTTATCAATTTTGATATGTTGGTATATGATGGGTAGCCCTACAAGAGACCGCTGACCTGTCCAGGGTGGAGTGTGCGTCTTGTCCAGTGCATGCTGGGATAGGCTCCAGCCCTCTCATGACCTTGGACAGAATAGAAGATGGATGGCTGGATGGATGGATGGAAGTTTAATTACAGTAAACCCATAAGATTTTGGTGTCATTCAATATTTGGGTACAATACAGTATCTCATACCAGTATTATTATTGACCGTTTCTCTTAGGAATAAGTCTCACAGAAAAATGATATTTCCATCTTTTACTGGAAGGAACTGAAAGCTAAAAATAATTTAAAACTTTTATACACTCTCTCCTCTGTTTTGTGCCACGAAGCATTATTCGTTTGTGAGAGTCTCCTTTAAATGATTGTTGTAATGATTTATGGATCATCCAACTGCAGCACATGATCTTTAATCTCTTTTTTAATCTCTGTGATAATTCAAAACACTCCTCCTAACAGACAATTGAATCTTTAAAGACAGCCGTTGAAGATGCAAAGCAAAGAATAAGAGTGGGAGTGTGATTTAGAAATTTATTTCTAATAAACTGTCGCGTGGAAAGTGTTTCTTACTAAACCTGCGAAGGCTGGAGGATGTGGTGAGGAAGCAATTTGTTGCTCTCATTAGGCGTTCCTGGGCTCTGGTATTGATATGTGTTTAGAGATAAACTCCTCCGATCACTCTCCATCTGTCTTTGTCTCTCTGTGCTACAATAACAGCAAAGACAGGATTGCGTGCGTGCGTTGGTAGGATTGCATGTGGGTGTTGTTGGTTGGCTGGATGGATGTTTGTCTGCCTGCATTGTGTGGGTCCAGATGGCATTTGAATAAACAAAACATAATATCCCTTTGAAATATCTTGAATCAGAAGGAACAATATTAGTGGCAGACCAGCCGTTCTACTAACAATAGCCTGTGCTTGAAGCTGACATGATTGACAATTTCCTATGTTGTAAATGACAATATTGATGTCAGTATCATAACTTGTATACAATATGGGATCAGGGTTGCAAACAAAGCAGGAAACGTCTGTTTTTCAAATAACTATATTGTAAAATAACCACATTATTGAGCCCAGTCTGGTAATATTCATCAACACCAGGGGAAGTGCTTAACATGTCAGTGTGTGCAGAATTATTATAAATCAGATGAGCAAAGAAGCTTATTGAAGCCATAGACTATATATAAGAAGTGGACATAGTCACCATGATGTCACCCATTAGTTTGTGGACTGCTGTTTTGAAGCCTTGAGTTTGCATTTTGGCCGTCGCCATCCTTGTTTTTTTGCAACCAGAAGGAGAGAGTGGAGCTAAGTACACCTGAATGCTGAATAAGACATTTTTAGGCGACCAAAAAGGTTATAATTAACCTTCCTGAACTGAAAACACACTGTGAAAGAGTTAAAGTTTTAAGACAAAAACACAGACAACACCCAGACCGGACAACACCGTGGTATTGACCTGTCAATCACAAGGTAGCCACGCCCTAAAGCATCCCCTGCTTTATGGTCTATTTGACTCTAAATGGGACAATAATTTACTAAATGAACATCATGCTGTATTGAAGAAGACTTGAAACTAGGGATCGAGACCATAAATTCATGTTTTTGTAGACTTCTATACAATCAGACTTCTTTTTGCAACCAGAGGAGTCGCCCCCTGTTGGCTATTAGAAAGAATGCAGGTTTAAGGCACCTAAACATTGACTTCACTTTTCAGATCCGGAGTTGCTGATTGAAGCTTAAAGTGTAATTTTCATGGCAGTCACATTAATTTTGGTGAGACTTTTTCAAAATAGTTCAAAGGTTTAATTCATTTTCAGTCTGTTTGCCTCTTGTATTACATTCACAGATTTAAAAGTTCTAAAGTGGTTGGACTTTAAAATGGGCCAGTACTGATTTTAGGTACTTTTACAATATGAATCTTGTTGCCAGTGCTCTTTTATCCAGAATGCACTACAGGTCCAACATTTTCTGCAAGGTTAGGAGGTCCGATGAGTGAAAAAAAACAGCTGATGAATAGCACTAAAATAACTAAAGCTTATTTTTTTTAAACAACACTTCACAACCCTTTTATATTTTATATCGTAGGTTTTTTTTCCCAGTCAAAAACAAGATTGAATCACATGTATAGATTTATTTATTCTCCTTGAGCGCGCTGATCCCTTTTGAAATGAAATCTATTTTTGCAAGAAATAAAGAGGAAGAAGAAAAGAGAAGAGGGAAAGGCAGAATAGGGGGAAGAGACGGAGGGTGGATTCAATTTGCTATCTGGGTTACAAGTCCAAGACATCTGTCAAACAAACGGGCTGGTTTGATTGGTGGGAGCCCATCTATCTAGATGGCTCGTCGGCAGTTAGTAAATTTATATTCCCCCAAGTCCCATCCTCCATCAGCGGTTACGGTGTGTCCGGGCCAAGACTGTCAGCCACCACGGTCATATCTTATTTTAAAACTAGACACGGCAACTCATCTGCTCTACACCTCCTTTTGTATATGTAGACTCATATCTGCTTTTCATGGATCACATCGTTGACCTCTGCATCTGATTGTTGGTGCAAACACAATGATGAAAATTACACAAACACTCCCCACCCCCTTTGTCAGGGTTTTCTTTTTTTTGTTAAGGTAAAGGTTGAATCGTATAAGATGAAACACCTCTTGTCATAGAGTCTATATAGAGCCACTGTGAGAAAACACGTGAATGGGGAAAAATAAAAAAAGAATCAATGCAGCATGGTATGTTTGCCAGGAATGTACAGTAGTTATTCACATATTTAAGTCTAGTAATAAATCATAAAAATGTGAGAATTTGCATAAAAGTAGGAAGAATTTCTCCGTGGATAAAGTCCAGGTGCCTTATGTTATTTCATTCTAATGGATAACTAAAGAAGGTGCAGCAGAGGAGCCTGTTTCTAACTTTAAATTGAATTATTGTTCATTAAACTGTAGCAGGTCCAGAGGCACAATAAAAGATCTCAACACTGAAAGTGTTAGATTGCTTCAGACAAGTGATATGAGGGCATATTGTTCTATCTGCAACATGTCTAAAAGCTTTGGTTGGTAAAGCAAGGGAAAACCACTTCCACACAAATAGCGCTGGTCTGTGGAGTGCAGCTGAATGGAATTAGTCTAATTTATTATCCTCTGCGTTGCTGCATTGTTGATTTTTATTACTCCAGTCGGCTGGTAAAATTAGCCTGAACAGTTTGACAATAATGGGGACAACACCAAAGGAATTTAGAGCAGCTTCCTGATGATTTGTGAAATCCACCCACATGTTGGTACACATGAACACCCACCTGCACACACACACACACACACGCGCGCTAGCCCTCTCACTCTATCTCACTGCATCACAATGCTAATAATCGGATTAAGCCGCTGTGTTTTGGGTGGATCGACGCCATCTCTATTAGCACCAATTTAGCGTGACCTATCCGCTCCGGCAACCTCGGCGCTGGCTTTGTGATCTGCGATGGCTGTCCCCCCCATCCTGACCACTTATCATCACGCTGGGATTAATAGAAACATCTTCTGTAATTACAGAAATGCTGCGTTGCCATGCCGGCCGCTGTCAATGATTTTAATGTGTGCCAAGCCATTAATCGGCTAACAGAGCCCTCAGCGGTGCCCTACGGTAAAACACAGATATCTGCCATTGATTTTCACGAGGCCGTACTCAGCATTTTATCGCCTTTCTCTTCTGACCGGTGAGGTTATTGATCTTCATAAAGGCAGTATTTTGTCATAAGGCGAGAAGCGGAGGAGACAGTAATGAAAGGTTTTTAACCCGTGTGTTCGGAGGGAGCGCTGGACGACTGGCCGAGGTTGCCAGGTGCTACACGCAGCACATTTTCAGCTGCTCGGCCACACAGGGATCGATAGGGATACATCTTTGTCTGATTACAGAGGTGTGCTGTGAGGATGGCAGCTTGTGTGTGTGGGTGTTACACTAATAGCTGATCACTGGATCTGCCTGATTGAGACATAATGGAACAAAAAGCTTGATCTCAGACATTATACAACTGCCCTCGTAAAGACCCCCTACGTAGTGTTTGCTTACTTTTACTCTTCAAGCCAAAGGTAAAGGCTACAGCTCTTTTTATGGCCGAGGTTTTGGCGTATTATGGGTCGATGGTGGCATAAATGCATCACCTATTTAGCTGTTGTGGAGAGTAACTAAGTGCATTTACTTAAGCACTCTACTTAAGTGAAATTTTGAGGTTATTTTACTTGAGTATTTACATTTTCTGCTACTTTATATATCAACATTTATCTGACAGCTATAGTTATGGAATAATATTTTAGATACAAAACCTGTGAACATTTAATCCATTGGGCTACCTCCGGGTCTAAAAAGTGAAGCCAATGCTGAAGTGCCTTAAACTTGCATTCTTTCTACTAGCCAGCAGGGGGCGACTCCTCTGGTTACAAAAAGAAGTCTGATTGTATAGAAGTCAATGAGAAAATGTACCTACCTCTCTCTTGATTTATTACCTCAGTAAACATTGTAAACATGAGTTTATGGTCTCAATCGCTAGTTTCAAGTCTTCTTAAATACAACACGATGTCCACTTAATAAATTATGGTCCCATTTAGAGTCAAATAGACCATAAAGCAGGGGAGGCTTTAGGGCGTGGCTACCTTGTGATTGGCAGGTCTCTACCACGGCGTTGTCCGGTCTGGGTGTTGTCCATGTTTTCGTCTTAGAACTTTAACCCTTTCACAGTGTGTTTTCAGCCTTTTTGGACAACTACAAATATCTTAATCAGCGTTTGGTTGTACTTAGCGCCACCCTCTCGTGTAACATCTGGTTGCAAAAGACCAACATGGCGACGGCCAAAAACCAAGATGGCGACGGCCAAAATGCCGAATTCAAGGCTTCAAAGCGGCAGTCCATTGGGTGGCGTCACGGAGACTACGTCCACTTCTCATATACAATCTATAATTAAATCTGATAAAATGTGTAACTTTAACTTCCCTATCAGTATATAAAGTAATTAAAATGAGCTCCACCTGAACTTGCGACACTTAAAATGCTCCATATGTATTTATGCATCAGTAAGAACAATTCAATAATATTTGATACAACAATATAAAACTGACAGGCATCATTCTGCTGTTAAGTATTTTTTACTTTCAATACTTTAAGTCATTTTTGCTGATAATACTGACTGTCTGTACTTGTACTTAAAGAGTAACTTAACACCAGGCTGTAAAGCAGTGTTTCGTCTCTTCTGTGGTTGAAAAGATGTGATCGGTTCAGTTGAACCAGTAACCACACCCAACAGTGATGTCACAGGGTCCTGGAGTCCACCTGTAAGCGTCTCAAATTAACTTCTGTTATGATTTGACGCCATATAAAAATATCTTGTATATAACTGGTACATCACTGCGGCAAGGTGAGAATTCAAACCACTGGAGGTCAACAAATACAAGACTTTCAGGGGCTGTTAAGTTACTCTTTAAGTAAGATTTTGTATGGATGACTTTAACTTGTATTGGAGTATTTTTACATTGAGGTATTCCTATTTTTACTCAAATAAAGGATCTGAGTACTCGACTTTTTATAAGTAAGAATGAAGCAAACTTACAATAAAAACGTCTGAGGGTTATAAAAATAGAATATTGTGTAACTGAACTTGATTTCAAGGCAGAGATTTAATTAAAATATAAATGTCTCTCACAACGTTTAATAGGATTTCAAGCAGAGAAAGGCACCATTTGAGAGGGGAAGTGCTAACCACAAAAAAATGCATGCAAGTAAGAGTACCTCTTCTGTTGTTCAGAAATACAGTAGAATTAACAATAATTAATGGGGTCAATAAAAGGAACATGTTCTCCTCTCTCCTCCCCGGTCTACACCTGTGCTCCGAGCGCAGCGCTCCACCGTCATTGAATAACAGTTTTAGGTCTCCCTCGATGGATGCACATTTCCAACAAGCCACAGCGACACAGTCAGCCATCCTGCATGCCAAGTGTGTTTTTTAGAGACTGTGCACACCCCCTAAGCAGGCATAACTGTCGCATATGAGTTATCACACATCTGTCTGTGGGATACACGGCGCACCAGATGCTGCAGTTAATGGCACACCTAACCTCCCACCATGAGATGGTACACTAAAACCCGAATGGAATTTTCCACTGCCAGTCTTCCTCAGCCGCAGCCGCCGTTGTCCAGCGTGAGGAGAAGCCTGTAGGGGACAGTCCCCCAGACAGGATATTAATGGGGCCCTCCAACAGACGGAAGGCCTGACATCAGAGCCCTGTTTCATTGTCACCTTGCCTTGGAGGACGAGGAAAAACTTGCAAAGCTTATTAGCTGAATGGAGTTGTTTCTCCCTCGATCTTTGCCTCAACGCTTCATTAGACTGCCTTACATCAGAGGCCTGCTCCTCTCCCTGTATCCTCACCACATCGCCACACATACACACACACACACACGCACACACACAGGCACACGCACAGGGTGACATCTCCCACCTAATCAAGTAGTGGATTATCTTGTCCTGATAAATTGGAGCTTGTAGCACTTGAAAGGTCCTCGTGGAGGAGTGCCTCCTCCCCCTGACAGCTAGATGGAGCCCCCAGGGAGCAGGGAGAGAACATCGCCTGGTAATGATTTGTGGTAAATCGGACAAATGTTTTTGGAAAGACCTCTTTCAAGCAAAGGGGACGTGATGAATTTAAAGCTTGCGAAGAAATTCTGAAAACCACGAGTCAAATTCAGACACGAGGGATAAAAATAAAGCATCTCTACGAGTGAAGTTATTACGAACTGATTAAATGGTCCAAAAGATTCGAGTGAAGTCGGATGCATGGCGTGTTCTGAATGCGCTCAGTGTTAATGAGTCAAGTTGGGAAGTATAAATAAGGTAGCAATGAGCTCACTCAGTCTACAAATGTGTTCCTCTGGGCCACTTGATACATACAGCACACTAGTCTTGTGATTCCAACACTGTAGAGCAGGAGAAAAACAGACTCCTTAATTTCAGGACTGGGAATGACGTGACATTTGTAGTGACATGATGTAACAATGCAACAGAGAGGAAGCAAATGCGCTGAGATGACAAGAGTCAACAGAGGTGTTGGGAGACTCTTAAAAGATAAATGTGCAACATAAAGCGACCAGGCTTCAAATATTCATATATACGACTGCACACTACGCCCAGCAGAGCATGTGCATGCACACGATGCCCTCATTGCGATTCATATTACAGCTTCACAGATCCCTATTTCCATTCTTGCATTGAGTCCTCTTCATAATCAACTCTGAAAATGACCTGATTCGTTATTTCTCGCCAAGACTAACAACCTTCCATTACTTTGTCTTCCTCCTCCTCTGTTTTTTTTCCCTCTCTATGTAGGAGAACCCCTACATGTGTAACAATGAATGTGACGCCATCACAGAGGAACTGGCCCACCCTCCGGAGCTCATGTTTGACATCGAGGGCCGCAACCCCACGACCTTCTGGCAGTCCACGTCTTGGAAGAAGTACCCGAAGGCCCTCCTGGTCAACATCACGCTATCTTGGAACAAGACCATCGAGCTGACCGACGACATCGTCCTCACCTTTGAGTCCGGCCGGCCCGAGCAGATGGTCCTGGAAAAGTCGCTGGACTATGGCCGAAGCTGGCAGCCCTACCAGTTCTATGCCACCGACTGCCTGGACGCCTTCACCATGGAGCCCAAGACGGTGCAGGACCTGACTCAGCACACCCTGCTGGACATCATCTGCACCGAGGACTACTCGCGAGGTTACGTGTGGAAGTATGATAAAACGGTGCGCTTTGAGATCAAGGACCGCTTTGCGCTGTTTGCCGGGCCCCGGCTCCACAATATGGCTTCGCTTTACGGCCAGCTGGACACTACCAAGAACCTGCGGGACTTCTTCACCATCACAGACCTGAGAGTCCGTCTGCTCCGACCAGCAACGGGAGCTACGATGGTGGACGAGAACAACCTGTCCAGATACTTCTATGCCATCTCTGACATCAAAGTCCAGGGCAGGTAAGACCTGAATTCTTCTGCAAACATGTCATGTGCAAAGACACCTTCGGACCCCAAAAGTCCCAGGTGTGCAAGTCAATTGGTTTTGGTAATTTGAATTCCAAATTGTTAAGTGAATTTGCATCAATCAACTAAAGTAGGACAAAGTGGGACATTTTTGCTCTGGGTTGTCCTGCCAGGTTAATCCAGCTGATTCCCCTGAAGGAACACGTTTAGGACTACCTCAGTGGTTTTTCTGTGGTTTTATTGCAGTGACAGTACAGCTACCCAATAGTGAAGAAAAATGTGTGTACCGCTACCATTCTTTCCAATAAGGCAGCGGATCCATAATGATGTGCGGAGTTCACCAGTTGTCAGCATGTCTTAATTAAGGGAGCTGCTTACGGCTTGCTGAAGCACTCCGTTTTGGACGCCAAATTCACTCAGCTGTCTATTAGCCCGTGGAAGACATCTGAGGTAGCATTTCAGCCGTCAGGTCACTGCACGCCGTAATTAGCGCTTGATTTACGGAATCCACAAGAGGGTCATATAACATGAAAACAAGACGCCATTATGCCGTTAGAGGAAAAGGCCGACAAAAGCCTCCTTGGCGCTACCACAGGAGCCACTGGGGCATAAGACTTAAGTGGATCTGTTTTACACTGTGTGGTTTTTCAATTTAACAGATGTGAATATGGCTGTAGGGGTGAAGGGATGAAGATTTAATTACTCTTGTTTTGCTTTTCACACACGAGAGGCTCGCAGTACAGTGGCGGAACGTCGCAACAATTCGAAGTTGGGTGAGATGACATGCTCAGTCACAGTCGCTCTAACCAATGTGGCTGTGTGAAAAAAAGAAGTTTTCTCAGCTGAGTGCAAGGATTTAAATGTCTTTAGAGAGCTCAGTTCTCATGCTACGCCAGATATAGTCGCGCTGTAATAATATGTTTGCTGCTGTGACATTATTTACATTAATATTGTCAAACGCCTTCAAGCTATTTAATGAATCTCTAATTTGTTGATTTCTTTAATATGCCATTAAAATGGAGTAGAGCCACACCAGAGCACACATAGCTCTGTAACCGGGCAGGTACCCTTGAGCGCAATAACTATGATAATGAATGCCTCGCTCAGAAATTGAATTTTTGACTTTTCTCGTGATTGAGAAGGTCATTCAGCAAAAATAACTGGAGGGAATTTACTAACACAAAAGAGCTAGACGGGGCATCCATTCAACACTCGCTGGAATGAAAGGGGCTGTCACGAGCGCAGATTATTTATTCTATCTGACTAATCATGACCAAATTCATACATCCCTGTGGGGCTGTAGATTTGAGCAATGGCTGCGCGCCACCGCCGGGCCGCCGTCGTTTACCAGCCCGCTGCTTTTAGAGTGACGCTCGCCTGAGAAATGTCCCCCACTGTTTACCAAAGGTAACGCACAGTTCAGCCATAATGAGATACACTCTACACGGAGAGGCTTCACTCTTCTTTTCCCCACCAACCCCCCCTCCCCATGGCGAATCACTGCTCAGCCCCTTTCTCCATGCGTCGTACACGAGACATAAGCTCCTTAACCCCCGGAATACAGTTCTGTGAGACTCGGCGGGAGCGATTTTGCAGGGGCAGTGGGGTTGAAGCTGGCATATTTCACTGAGCTGGACTCGGCTGCCTTCCCCCTGGATCGGGAGCGAGAGGGGGTGCGGAGGGAAATACAGTAGGAGACGCTTGCAGATTTTCTGCCCTTGCCACAACAGTGTGAGAAACAAAGAAAGGAGCCTAAGCTCTTTGCCAAAGTAGGTCAACCTAGAAAAAGATAGAAGCGGAAAGGCAACTTTTGCAGAAGTAGACCTCTTTGCATCTGTAACATGCAGCTGAAGTTGTTCCAGGGAAGCCAGAGGTGTCACGCATGGACATTCTATTATGGTTGATTACGAGGGAGGGCCGCACCAAAGGCACCGGGGAGGAAAGAAATCGATGTAAAGAATTTCAAATCAAACCGAGCATGGAGCCGTGAGATGGATGTGAACAATGCATACTGCCCGGTGACTTAAATGAATTTGACACCCTCACTGTTGTATTGTATCAGCGGGGCTAAATGGGTGTGTGGAGAGAGACAGTGGGTCGAGTTGGGAGGATTTTCTAATTATCTACTGTATGACTTTGGCATAATTGCTCTGGTTTTTTGACGTGCTTTACAGTAGCCACAGCCTGCAATTTGGTCAACTGTCTCCCCCTCTCCGCTCGATCTCCCCCCCTCCTCTTCTGTGATCAATACGGTGTAATTAAAGCTGGAGAAGATTCAGGCTACTAAAGGATCTCTTTCTGGCTCTCGGTTTCTCTCGTTCGGCCTCTGTCCCCCCGCTCCCTGTCTCGCTCTGTTTCTCCTGTACAGAGTAGACTTGTCTCTGAAGGGGCTCTGGGTCCTTGCCTTGAATTATATACGAAGACCCAGCCCCATTCTATTCCTGTAAACCCACTCGTGGGATAAACAGCAACTACATACCCGCGGAAAACACAAACCAAAGAATACACCTAAGAGTAAGAGCTGTAGGTGGCGCTACTTTTATGCCATGCCACCGTCATGGTTTTTAATCGCCAAAATCTACGATCCTTTTTATAGGCCAAAGATTTAAATAACCCTCCAATCTGGCAACAGACTTGTTCTATTAGTTCCAAACCTGTTTCCTCCGCTGTCAGTGCATAAAGAATTATGTAAGCCCCATATCTTGAACTAAATTTCCAGCTTGTTTCTACCCTTGTTTGCTTACAACAAAAAAGAAGATAGGGAAAGGAAAGTTTGTTTCACCAATTTACTCTCGCGCCTGTGGGAGTTGTGTTTCCATTTCCAAAGCATATATGTGGCGCGGGGCATTATCAGGGAAGGTCAGAAACAACCTCAAGGGTTCACAGCCACTTTGACTGCAGGGGTAGACTGGAAATTCACTTGAAGGGGCGAATTGGTCATTAGATGCACCAACCTCTTTCTGGTCTGGATTCTCCATCGGCCTCGTGGGAAGAGAATCCTGCTCAGTGACTGTGAATCCCCACGCTGACCGTGTAGTCCGCGACATCTCAGGATATTGCCGTGGACAACTCCCAGTCTGGTTTTAATTCTCCCTGGGTCTGCTATGGTTGAGCTCACATGCACTGTAACTTTTGCAATTTAAAAACTCTTGGAAAGATCATTTGGATGTTAAACAAAGTGAGGGGTGGGCTCAACTCATTGCATTTATATTCAGTCTCTTGAAATGCTTTAGTGTTACCAAAAAAATTACCCAAACATTCACAAACATGTACTACCACATTTTCTTCTTACATTTTTCTTTTTATTAAATCATTGGCAACAGTCCACTACACACACAAAATGTCCCAACTCTAAATCACTTGACAACACAATGACAATGGCAGGAAATAGGATATTTGTACTCAGCTGATATCGGTGAATATGTAGAGACAGTCACAGTTGTGGCTGTAGGTTTTTTTTCATTGCACTCTGACTGCACTTTGTCAAAACAACCCTTTAATGCAGATTCATTGTTAATATTTTCTCCATAAAGCGGTTGCACAGCGCTTGGGCTTTATTCTCTTTATTCATCATCACTACAACAGATTCTTCTGATTCTACGTAACTGGTTCTGTATAGCCATTGTTTCGAAAATTACGATGCCAGTACCAATACCAGTACCCTTAAAGTGACACTGGTACCAATAAAGTACTTAATTCGATACCCATCATGTGAATGGAAGCTGTGTGTGTGACCCACTGGCTTGCTAAATGCCGCCGTACTGCACAGCACTCATACAGCGGTGGATAGCGGTGTCCCCCGAACCACGGTTACTTGACTGCGTTGTCGTGGAACTGTAACGGCCCATGACATGACAAAGTTTGAGAACCACTGCCTTAAAGGTATCAAGTACCGATACCCAGCCCTAACTATAACACACCTAAATCTTGGACTGAACTGTTAGCGGTCAAGTCGCATTATGTGTAATTTAGGTGACAGGTTTTTTGACGAGGAAGAAGAATGCATGGAATAAAAAAGACAACACTTTACTCTTTTAAGTTTATATTGACTTTTAATAATCAACAAATGTGGACATTTCTACATATAAGCTCTGCTAATATGTGAAACCATTTGGATGTTACATCGAGGAAATTGTTTGGATTTTTAAAACACTGTCTGGTTTGAAAAACATTCTCAAAATGTATTAAATAATATCTCAAAATGTATTGAAATATGTACTAAAAATGGTATGAAATCCATCTGTAGCAATCATATTGCTATGCCGATTGCCACCGCCCACAGAATGTAAATATGTCATCAACCTTTAGTCATCATTGCCACTAGCAGTAGGTGATTTGTTAACCTACCATCCCTCCCTCTCCATCCCCCTAGTAGCAGAGAGAGAGTGCAGAGGCAGAGGGGTTGTTTAGTTGAATATGTTAGTCTAGCCTGCCTGGCTCATTGATCCTGTATCTGACTGAGGCTTGAGCAAGTTGCAATCTATGGCCCCGACCACGGCTCTGAAACGTCGGCAGCCTGACTGTGCTGTGTATTGATGGATCCACGGCGCTGTCCGTGGTGCTGAAGT
>CAKAKR010000517.1:0-28567 GCA_916700685.1 Adelosebastes latens | reverse complement strand
CTCTCTCACACACACTGTCTCTCTCTCTCTCTCTCTCACTGTCTCTCTCTCTTTCTTGCACACAGAAACCCTCACACACATACACACACACACACACACACACACACACACACACACACACACACACAGCTGTCAGACCCCTCCTGGTGACCATCTGGCCATGAAGCCAGGAGTCCCCCCCCCACCCCTTCATTCTTTCTTTTCCTCTCTTGTTGTACTATTCGTTTTCCATATCTACAGTCCGGACTGGAAACTTTTTTTCTTTGGCATCAGTAGCTAATAAAATACATATTTCATTGCTTTCCTGTGATATTGACAATATAATAGGCCTTCCGAACAATGACTGGCCACCTTCCAAAGTCACCAACAGATCAGAGAAGCAACAGGCAGACCAGTGTATGTTCTGATCAAGGTTTAAAGCAGGAGTAGGCAGGTTGGAGCAAATATGATTTAAAAGATGGTCACTATATCCTGACAGTAGTGCATGAGACAGGTAATCTGAAAAAAATCATCTTCCTCTGTAACCTCCGGTGCTCCTAACGGCATCTGCAAGATTTCACAGACCGGAGGAAAACAACCAATCAGAGCCGAGCTGGAGCCTTGCCGTCTCTGAACAGCTGTCAATCACTCGCAAACTCCGATCAAACGATCAAACTAGGCAGCGCTGATCAAATATGAATCAATATTCTGTTTCTGTAATGCCTATTTCTCACATAAAATGTTTTCAGAAACATCTTGTAGTGTACTGTTTAGCTGTAAAATGAGAAAGTTTGTGACCCGGCAGCCATGTTGAGATCAGTTGAGGAAATACCAAGCACCGCCCACCAGTCAGAGCAAACTTTCTCATTTTGCAGCTAAACAGTACACTACAAGATGTTTCTGAAAGCATTTGAGGTGAGAAATAGGCATTACAGTAACAGAATATTGATTCATATTTGATCAGAGCTGCCTAGTTTGACTGTTTGATCGGAGTTCATGAGTGATTGACAGCTGTCTCCGTTGAATGAACAGCCAATGGGAACGCTCTCTCTCTCTGAAATGACCTGTGTAGATTTTTTTAAAGCCTGAAAACAGAGCCATGAGGAGGTGCAGAAGTCTAGTTTTCTCTCAGAACACTTGAATTACAATATACTGAAAGGTAATTATGGACATTTTTGCCCAATGATGCCAAAAACATTCGGCCTACTGCTGCTTTATGTAGAGAGATAGAGTCCCAATCTGATTTTTATATAATATGGCTGAACAGTGCACACTTCGCACACTTGGCCTGGTTCATAGATATTAGCAAAGCCAAAAATATTTCTGAATAGTTCTGCATTAAGAAAATATAATCTGTATAACAGCTTTCCTTTAATGGTTTCTTATAATATTTTGTACAGTACCCTTTAGTGTTTTGATAGGAGTCAGAGAGGAGATTCATTTTAAAAGGTTCAGGACAGGATTTAGACAGCCTTTATTCATCCCCAGCATGAACAAAACACCGGAGGTCAGACACAACAAGCTAGACTGAAAGTACTGGAAAGGACTCATTTAACTAAATAATCTCGAAATACAATAAATGTTCCAATGAAATCTTAACAAAGGTATCCCTACAATGAATATGGTTTTGTTGAGTCATTTGGGGGTATTTTTTCCCTGTTACCCCAATTTGAAATGTCTGGTTCTCTTTGCACCGGTATCTTTGTCGATGGTAAGTCCACAGTTGGCCTGGGTAGAGTGCAGACAGGGACACTGGGTAGTTGTGCTGCTACCTCCATCACACAGCGGGCAGTGGCTTGTTTTCACCTGTCACCTGGAGAGCTTAACACCTACAAGTAGGGCTGGGCGATTGAACGATCTCGAAAATGTTCACGTTTAGGGCTCTCAAAGTTGACCCCATAATAACGTGTTAATGCAAATTTGTTTTAATGCCACTAATTTCTTTAACGCATAAACGCAACTTGCGGTTGCGGCAGGCTCAGTTTTAAAGCCAGATTTAAGATACTGGCATCATATGAAACTAGATAAACCTAAGGAGGCCATTGGAACCAACCATGTCATACTGGCCATAACCATTTTCAAAGGGGTCCCTTGACCTCTGACCTCAAGATATGTGAATGAAAATGAGTTCTATGGGTACCCACGAGTCTCCCCTTTACAGACATGCCCACTTTATGATAATCACATGCAAATTTGGGGCAAGTCATAGTCAAGTCAGCACACTGACACACTGACAGCTGTTGTTGCCTGTTGGGCTTGAGTTTGTCATGTTATGATTTGAACATAAGCATATATTTTTTATGCTATATGCAGTACCTGCGAGGGTTTCTGGACAATATTAGCTCTCCAGCTGTGAGCTTTTCAGCACCGTAGTGCTGTTGTGCTCCTGCTCTCGCCACTATTGACAGTCTGCGGCGATGTCGGCAACCCGACCCGTCAAGTTCTTCATAGATCTAGCCTCTTAATTTTGCTCTCAAAGTGCACCAGATCGATCGATTTAACTTTAAAATGTACAACATTTTCTTCCAGGGGAGCGAGCCCCCGGGCCCCACTAGAGGGTCCGAGAACCACCCTTCTCAGTGTCACAAAATCCTGTGGGAAACCCTGATGTAACCTGTTGGGATTTGTAGAAGAGCAGTGTCGCATTTCGCTAATTACTAAAGCAAACGCAATAAAGTGATTTTGTGATGATTATCACCTTGGTGGGATTCACTTCATTTGACTACCCACGGGCAAAAACATAAATCGGTGACACATTTTATTTGGCTTTGAAATTAGAGTAAAAGAAATATTACAAATGAAAGCAAGCTATGCTAATCTTTAGCTCTATGCATTTGTCAAAGCCCAACTTATAGTGTCAAACTAATCTTAACAGGAATGTACTAAAAGGATATGAAATGACAAATTGTTTCTGCTTCTGGGTTTTGTAGGGATCATTTTCCATCGCAAAATAATTACCTCTTGTAAGTCTAAACATTATTTCTTTTTAATCGGCTAAATGTAACAAATTGCAGTATTTTTGCGTCTTCCTTCCCGGGCAGTATAGGATGGGAGTGGCTGTTTCAGGGAGTCTCACTCATTCAGTGTGCTTTAAGCCTAAACTTTGAATCCCGGTTTGTCTCGCTACAAACAAACTAGGAAGAACAATAAAGGGGTTTCAATCACACAGATACCGCATGATTTTGTAAAGCTAACAAGTCAACAGTTGTTGCTGTTTGCTCTGTTATTTCATGTCAGCACTAACATTTTTTATTTAAATCATCAGTGTCCCGTCGTGCAACAGAACTCTGTAATGTCACCATGCAGAAATATCCCACTAATCATCCTTTAGCACGGTTTAGTTTTGCCTGTTTCTTTCCCCTGTTTCTCCTTCTCCCTCTCTGGTGTGTAGTTTTATCGTAGCTGCTGGCGGAGCCCATGTTGTTGAGTAAGAGAGGGAGGGGGAGGAAGAAGGGATGGGGTGGGAGGGGGAGAAAGAGAGAGAGAAAGAGAGGGGGTGGATCTGTTGATTTACTAAAGACTCAAACACGACCAGTCTCCCCTCCCACACACCCACTCACACTTCCCTCTCCTCATCTCTCTCTTTTCCTCTCTCTCTCTCTCTCTCTCTCTCTCTCTCTCTCTCTCTCTCTCTCTCTCTCTCACCCCCCACCCCCTCCTGGCGTGATGGTACAGCTCCAGAAACAGGAAGGAGCCGCAGCTCTATAAATAGAGGGGAGCTGCTCAGCCAGGAACCACACACAAACACACACACACACACACACAGTTTCCCCTCTCTCGTCCCCTCATTTTCTCTCTCTCTCTCTTTGTTGCTTCTCTGCTTGCCCTCTTTCTTACTTACACTTTATCTCGAAAACATAAACACACACACACTCAGACATTCACACATGCCGAGATGCACGCACTCAAACGCACACAGTCCTTGACTTGGATGATAATTAGTCGTGCATTTAATGCTAATTGTTGGTAAATGTGTCTGTTAACACACACTGCTGCTTAACCTACTGCCTTTTTCTTTCGTTCACTCTTTCTCTCTCTCAAACACACACACACACACACACACACTCACTAAGGTCTCTGTCATTGAGTCGGGGGGTCGGGGATAGATGGATGGGGAGGGAAAAAGTGATGGTTTTCTGTGGCCGCTACGTTTTTATGTCAGGTCAGCAGGTTTGAAACTGCTGATGACACACGTACATGTGCACGCTCACACTCTTTCTTTCTTACTGCACACACACACAAATCACGTATAATATATATGAGAAAGAGCTGTAATAAACAAAACCACAATAGTGTTTATTCTGTGTGTGTGTTGCGTGTGTGTGTTAGTATTCTACACTAACAACTATTTAAATACATTCCTCAGTTTTGCTTTGTCATGGAAATGTGCATGGATTCTATTTTTATTGGGGCTGTCAATCGATTAAAATATTTAATCGCGATTAATCGCATGATTGTCCATAGTTAATCACGATTAACCACAAATTAATCACACATTTTTTATCTGTTCAAAATGTAGCTTAAAGTGAGATTTGTCTCTTATCAACGTAGGAGTGGGCAAATATGCTTGCTTTATGCAAATGTATGTATATATTTATTACTGAAAGTCAATTGACAACACAAAACAATGACAAATATTGTCCAGAAACCCTCACAGGTACTGCATTTAGCATAAAAAATATGCTCAAATCATAACATGGCTAACTGCAGCCCAACAGGCAACAACAGCTGTCAGTGTGTCAGTGTGCTGACTTGCCGCAAAACTGCATGTGATTATCATAAAGTGGGCATGTCTGTAAAGGGGAGACTCGTGGGTACCCATAGAACCCATTTACATTCACATATCTTGAGGTCAGAGGTCAAGGGACCCCTTTGAAAATGGCCATGCCAGTTTTTCCTCCCCAGAATTTAGCGTAAGTTTGGCATGACATGGTTGGTACCAATGGATTCATTAGGTTTTCTAGTTTTTAAATGATGAATCTTCACTCTAGCTTCAAAACTGAGCATGCTACAACCTTAAAATCGGAAGTTGCGTTAAAGAAATTGGTGGCGTTAAACCACAGTCTCATTTGCGTTAACGCATTATCGCGTTAACTTTGACAGCCCCAATTTGTAATAAATACAAGTGATCATTTTGACAGCACGGGGAGCCTTAAAGAATTAAATTGCAGAGTTCGCACTACATTTCCAATCTCAGAGCCATGGCATAAGGATACTAGCATGTTGTTGAATATAGTTTTTATTTTTGGCTGAAGGATAAAGAACCGTTACTTTCACCTGCCAACGCTCAAACTGCAAAATAAAACTGGATTCATCTGCAGAAATTTAAGATGTTATTGTTTACAAGATTAGAATTTTTGCGTGTGTATTCAAATCAGGGGTGTATAGACCCCCTGTGTACTGGAGGCAGACTGGCAGGCGCTTTACCACACACACACACACACACACACACACACACACACACCATTCTCTGGGATGGCGGCCAAATGGTTCTTTTGTTTGTACCTTCGTCTTGTCACTTGGTGCTTTCTGTCCTTCACTCCCACAGTCTCTTTGTTTTTGTGTTCTGCCCATCTATTGCCCAATGTTCAGGGATGTGGTCAGGAAAACTAAACACGGGGTGTGTTAAAAGGTTAGCATTCAGAAAATATAATATTACAATCTTACCATAATCAAAATAATATGAGAGTGTCAGAATGGAGTGCAGGCCAGGCCCTAGTAAGAAGCACAAAAACAAATGTATTTACACTCGAGACTGACTTACCTCTTTACTTTGATGTGAGAAGAAGACAAAGACACAGGCTAACTGTTGTCCTTGTTTCCAGTCTTTATGCTAAGCTAAGCTAAGCTAAGCTAACCAGCTGCTGGCTCCAGCTACATATTTACTGTACAGACCTGAGAGTTGTATCGATCTCCTCATCTAACTCTGGGCAAGAAAGCAAATAAGCCCTTTAAGGGCCGAAGCTTACCCTAACCTTTAGCAAAGAGTATAGAAGCAAAGAGACAAAACTCCTGTGTTGTTGTTTTTGCCGCCATTTTGGACTGAAAACGCTTATTATATTGATAATATTTTATTGTTCAACTCAGGCCATTTTGGTAGAATATGACAATTGAATAGAACTAATTTGGTTTTACTTTTGTATGGCACTTTGTAGGCGGATGTTTTACTGGCGTCCGGTAGTCGCTTTTCAGTCCAAAATGGTGGAAGCGTAGCTCTGCTGCTGGGCGCTGATATTGCAATGGAACGACCAATTGACTTTCACTTATTATCAATATACGTCCTTCAGTCTGCTCACCAACGTGGCTCAGAACTCGTTGATCTTTCTGGGCTTGGACCAAGTTGCAGACCCTTTATGTCAGGGTCATTCACAGAAAGGCTCTTCTGGTGAGTTTCAGTGACTTGCTCAAGGACACTTCAGCAGGATGGGTGCTTGCTGACGTGTGCTTAAACCAGTGCCCTTGAGATGAAGGACAGACTCTCTGATACGTCTGCCTGTTTTCCTTCTTGATTCGCGCTCCCAGTTTTCGTCACTGAAATGACTTCAGTATGAATGAAATAAAAAAATAACTGTATCATTAAATCTATATCTGGTCACATAGAAAATGCTTAAAGAAATGTGAGAGATCATAATAAACACTGACTCTGCATTGGCATCTGCTGTTGGTTTCTTTTATAATAAGCCAACCAGTCAGCCATTGAAGTCATCTTGCAATAGTGTCACTTTACTGTAGAGAAAATGAGCTTCATGTGATATGTATGTGAAGGATTCTTTTTCTTTTCGGTGTATGCCTTCTCTGTTATGCTGCGTTCACACCAAATCAGGCGTTGCGACGATTAGTGCAGGGTTATGCGGCGTTCTGAGAGTGTTGTGTGTCACGTAATTACATTATTTTGGGGTATTTCATTCTGTAGCTTCCCAGTGGTGTTCTTTATGTATTCAAATCCAAACATTAAAAGTATGTATGTTTTATTGTCAAATTGCTATTTTCCCAAGCCCTTCTAAAAACCTTTTCCTACGTGACCTGACGTAGGTTTCTGCATGATGATGCTGCTACATATACAGTATAGATACATCTTTATGGTCAGTGTATTAACGTTACATACAGTAACTTAGATGGCGGTTGGCACCCTCCCAGTTTGGAGAACCGGCACGGATGTTAAGCAAGGTACTGCTGTGGACGCCACGTTAGTTTGGATCCAAAAGTCACAAAAATAACAAAAACAAACTAACCGATCAATGCAGCGGTAGACCAGCAACTCCCGTGTTCTGCAGGGTAAAATTACTGTTTTTGTGAATGGAGTCTGGCCTTGTGGCTTTGAAGACAGCGATATAATAGGGCTTCAGTTCCTGTCTGATGGCAAGGAGAAGGGGTGAAAATATTCGAAATATTCACAAACTTTTTTAAGTGGCTATGATACGTTTTTCTGCTGCTCCCATCCACAGCCGCTTTACCTCGCCATCAGACAGCCCTTTCCAGTGGGGAACTGAAGCCGTTATATAGCTCTCTTCAAAGCCACCAGACTCCTTTCGAACAGTAATTTTACGTCGCAGAACGTAGGAGTATACATACAACCCCATATCAAAAAAATCCAGACTAACCTATTCAGTTATTTCCAAATTAGCATAGCTAACTTTGACTCAGCTAGTGCTAGTGTTCACATTATTCATGACCATATTGATTAGCTTTGATTAGTTTACTTTGGTAACCTACGTCACTGCTTTTTGCCAACGGCTGAGTTGGCGTTTCCATTTGTGAAAAAAAAAAAACGGCAAAGAACTTAGATGGACCCACCCTGGAAATTATTTTTCAGGTAATTTTCCAATAAGTCTCATCTGTTTTTGCTGCACACCTGCACTTATTTCCTGAACACAGCCTCAGAAACTTGTCAGTTGGCAAGGACGAACTTGTGGTCACATGCTAGAGACCCCACAACTAAACCGCAGCATTTACTGGCAGGTTAAGGTTTAAAATATTGTAGGTGGATACATGCCAGAGCTTTTTCACCATAACCCTCATCAACACCACTCACACACACGTACACCCACAGCGGCACACACATTTACTTATTAAAGACTTGTTTGATTTAATTGACTCATTTCACAGTCTAGTGGGCCAGACCAGGAACAAGCACACACACACTCACACTCACAAGCAAGCAAGGTACATACTGGCCTGCACCAGGGAAACCAAATGAAATTTGGACGATTATGACCCATATCTGTGGGTCTGTCCTTCCTGATTATATTCACTCCACATTATTCATCTTTGCAAACAAATGCATGTCGTAATTTGTCTACAAATATGGATAATGATTAATTCTCTTTGACGGACCCATTTGTTCTCTTTTGGTGGGGAAATTTAAATCACAGATAATGATAATAATCAGTGACCACAATTTTCTGTCACTTAAAGGAATAGTTCAGGTGTTTTGAAGTGGGGTTGTATAAGGTACTAATCCATAGTCACTGTATTACCTACAGTAGATGGTGGTCGACACGCCCCCAGCTTGGAGAAGTAGACAGGAGTACCAGCACAGGAGCAAAATAATGTAATTTGGGATAATTTGTAATAATGGAATTTGTGGCTAAATTGTTATACAAATAGTCAGTGGTCATGTCTATAACGTTAAATCCAGCGGTACATGTCCAACAGGTCCGGCGAGGACACTAAGGGACGGCGCTGCTCCGCTCAACTGGCAGTTCAAGCGGTGGCGTATGCTATCGTGGAATGCACCTGATTGGTCCCTGGTTTTCTGCTTGCCGTTTCAAACAGGAAACAACATGGCGGCCTGCTCGTAAACTTTGTTATTCCGTCTAAACAATCCGCCAAAATCTACTTCTGAAAACATTTTCAGTAAGAAATAGGCGATGCCACTGCTGAATCTCGTTTCATTTTAGAACTAGATCGCCTACTTTCACAGCTTGGTTCAAGTTTCGTGAGCCAGACGTGTCGCGCTTGACTGGCTCATTTGCATAAAGGACTGTTCCCGCCTTTTCACTTTGAAAGAGCAGCGGCCAATGACGAACACTTGGCCGACCAATTGTGTTACTTCATCGCTCAGTCAGTCAGTCACTCAGTGGCAGACTTTTGCATTTTGTAGGGCTGGCCCTCTGCGGTCTAGCCAAAAAACTGTACTTTTACCTCGCAGAACACGGGAGTTGCTGGTACCGCCTGTGTCGACCGCTGCTTTGGTGAATCCGAACCAGCCAAAGTCACACAATAACACAAACAAACCAAACGATCAAGGCAGCGGTAAACCGGCAACTCCCATGTTCTGCGAGGTAAAATTACTGTTTTTTTCAATGGAGTCTTGTGGCTTTCGCTAGAGCATAGATAATGGCTTCAGTTCCCCGTCTGAAACATAGACTGTATAGCTGTCTCACAGCAAGGTAAAGCGGTGAAAATAATCTAAATATAGCATACACTTAAACTGATATTCATTTTTTGTGTGTCTAAAATACATTTTGCTGCCGGCCTCGTCCACAGCAGTACATTGCTTTGGTTCCGTGCTGGTACTCGTGTCTGTTTCTCCAAGCTGGGGGCGTGCTGACCGCCATCTACTGTGGGTAATACACTGACTACGGATAAGTACCTCATACAACCGCACTTCAAAAAATCCGAACTATCCCTTTAACTTAGTGGCTGGGTCCTATAGTACTGTAGGTGTTTTTCTGTAAACATTTCTGCTGCTCTGGACTTTGCTACTAAATGCTACTGCAGTATGTTTTTTATGTTTTTGACAGACCAACCAGCAGAGACACCTACAGTAAACCAGCTCCTGTTTCAATGAAAAGAATGCTTTAAAAGTGCATTATATGCCTGCCATGTTTATTTTTTGGTTATCTAATTTTTTTCTTGTACAGTGGTCATCACCCTGTAGATGCTAAGCGTGTGTTTGTGTTTGTGTCACATGGCCATATCTTACCCTTTTATTGTCAGGACTGTCCCCCTGCCGTCAGTATAGAGAAAAAGCGAGAGGATATAATGTGGCAGTGAGGGAGAAAGGATGGAAAGAGGGTGGTGAGAAGAAGGGCAGCATATTGTGGATGAAATATCTTGCTTCATTTCCAAAGAAGATGTGATTGCTGTGTGACTTTGCATTAGGTTTACAACACCTGTGATAAATATTAGGAGGAGTACAGTATGTTTTTCTAGCTGTAATCCTATAGACAAAATGTTTCCTCTGTTGACCAGTATCCTCATGTCGAGAGGCATCCACATGTAGTTTGTAACATAAAAACAAAAAAAATCCCCATATTGTGTTCTCGGCATAGACATGTTCTTTAAATGTTGAGACTTTGGTTTGAATTCGATATGATGCTCAACCTTTAAAGAGAGGGAGTAAGTGAGCGAGAGGAGGAGGAGGAAGAAGGAGGATGCAGCGCACAAAGCACCAGAGCAGCAGGTTGCTATAACAACAGCACCTTAGTGGTTCCATCTCCGTCTCTCTCCTCTCCCTCCCTCTCCCTCTCTGATCACCCTCTCATCGTTTGCTCCCCGCTGTCATTTGGCGCGCTATGCCTTTCCATCAAGCCACCTATCTCCTCCTCCTCCCTCCCTCCCCTACCTACCTCTTCTCTCCTTCGCCCTCTCTCCTCCTCTTCATCTTCATGTTCTGGTTGCTCCTCCACTCAAAGGAAAAAGACCATCTGCCTGACAAATGAATCCCTTCTTCCTCCTTATGAGTGTGTGTGTGTCTCTCTCCCTCTCTTACCTTTGTCTCTCTGTATCTTTGTCATTCTCTCTCTCTCTCTTTCTCTGTGTCTGTTGTGGGAGCCGACAGAGGAGCAGTCAGCAGGTGTTTATGTCAAAGAATACAGAGAGAGACGCGGGAGGGGAAACGAGCAGCGCTCTCTTCCTGTCTTTGCTCTTTTGCATCCTCTCGGTCTTTTTTGCTCCGATGCTCTTTTCCCCGCTAAGCACTCCAGCTTGATTAAACTACTTCTAAATTCTTTGTCTTTGACTCTCAATTATCTTCTCCTTCTCTCGCACACGCAAACACTTGTTTCTCTCAATTCAGCTATTTTATTGCCGCGATTGTCAAATGAAGAGACACATTGTCAGCTCCGTTCGCAGAGCCCGACAGGTATATCAGAGGTGTGATTACTGTAGGTTGCTAATTGCGCTTAAAGAAACAAATGATTAATAAACTGCAGTTAATATAAAGTATTTGGTTCTGGCTCACAGTTTTGTCATTCATCCTGTTCCGTCCCTCAGGCTATAGCATGCTTACTGAGACCGTACTGAGCAGACAGACAAAGAACGTATATTGCTAAGAAGTGAAAGTCAATTGATCGTTCCATTTCAACATTAGCACCCAGCAGCAGAGCTACGCCTCCGCCATTTTGGACTGAAAGGGACTGCTGGACGCCGGTAAAACGTCCGCCTACAAAGTGCCATACAAAAGTAAAACTAAATTATTTCTATTCTATTGTCATAATTTTAATGTCTATCAAAATGGCCTGTGTTGGACAATACAAATATTAACTATTCACTTACTTTCTTATTTATTCAACTTTTTTGCCCGGCCGTTTCCCAGAGGAGCATAAAGTGAGCGATGGACATAAATGGAAGTTTAAAAAATCCAGCACCCAGATTTTGAGAGCAATCTCAAACTTTTTCACGTCAACGACCTCCAAAATTGATGTCCAATAGACCACAGACCATGGATGTAGAGGAGTAAGTGCCCTGTGCTTTCCCCCTGCATGTTAGTGAATAGCCTACAACTACATTAAATTCTGTTTACGTCATGCTACTAGCACTACTAGCTACTGGCCTCATATGAGCGTGCAGGGCGGTGCAGTCCCGTGGGTCTGATGCATGTTCATTATGCCGAGGAAAATAACTCTGGATTCAGCTATTAGTTCATTTTACGACATAAATGATTTAAGTAAATGAGGGATATTTAAGTGTTCGTACTGGGAAGTTGATTCACCTAAAAAAAAATTATCCTCTGATTTACAGACGTCTCTTTACACATTCATGGCCACGGACTCATTGGCGATTTCAGTCCAAAATGGCGGCAGCGCTGCCGCAGTACCATCTCGCAGCTATTGTCAAAAAGGCACCAGAGTCTCGCCTCTTTGCTTCTATACTCTTTGATACAGAACAACAGTCCATCTTCTGCTTTCTGTCCACATGCATCTTTCTATTTCTTTGTTTCTCTCTCTATATTCTGGATCTTCTCAAGAAGGTTAAACTGGTAATGATTTTTATAGGCGGGTGTGTGTGTGCAAAACCTCTGTGTGTGTTTGTATGTGCGCGTGCGTCTGTGGGAGGGTGCTGTAGTTCACACCACCTGGATAATTATGGGAGTTTTTATAGGTGGGCTTTGAAAGCCGAGTCTGTTATTATCAACATGAGTCACTGGCATTTAGGGAAAGCCTGCAACACACACACACACACACACACACACACACACACATGCACACAACCGAACCCGCACACAGGAGACGTGAATTATTTAAACCCATTGATTGCAGGACCACACACACAAGCACACAGTTGATGAAGCCGTGTCGTGACAGTGGAGATGTGTGTTTTCCTGTGTTTTTCTCAGTTGTTCCCCTAATGGTTGCACCAGCATCACAGTTCAAGACACACACACACACACACACACACACACACACACACACACACACACACACAAAAACACACTGTAGTTTTGGCTGTCAATACTAATGGTGTTTATCATGCCATAAATATAATTAGGCTGACTGTCAGTCATAGTGGAGAACAGAGGGGAAAGGCAACCTGACAGCCCCACCCCACACATACACACACACACACACACACACACACACACACACCAAAAAAGTAAAAAAATAGGATGATTTGTGTGTTTTGGTGATGTTGTGATGTGGTGTGTGTGTGTGTGTATGTGCGCGTGTCTGCCAGCTTGAGTGGGTCCACCTCAGGGTCAGAATACAATCTGAATATATTTTGTCTGCTGTTCCATCTGAATAACAAAGAGCTAAGCGTGCATTTGCACACATGCATGTACCAGTGGTGTCTCCTTTGTGTGTGTGTTTGACTCTTTCACACATGACAGCTGAGAATGTGGATTTTACAAAATATTTTACTGCTCCCGAGCTCCAAACAGACTGTTTGAAATGTAGATCTGCAGGATACGCTTACTGTATAGCTCGCAAACTGCTCCAGTCAATGTGCATTTGTATGCTTTTGTGCAAATGAATGTATGTGTGTGTGAATTGACTGAGAGGAACGAGATAGGAAGGAGGTTTCGACGTAAGAAGGATTCAATCAAATAGTACCAATGAAACCTTTTTTTTTTTCCAGTATATTACACCATGCATGTTTTCTCAAATTTTTTGACTTACATTACAGTAATTTTTGTTTCAATTATCCAAGATTGTTTTGCAATATTGAACTATGTTATTTCATTTCACTTGCACCAGTGCTTGAAGTGGAAAAAAAATAAGTGTTCAGTACTCTCTTATTCACATGTTAGCGTGTGTATCAGCCGGTATCAGCAATCTGTTGTTATTTATTCCTGTTTATTCATTATTTCTTTAAACATGTTATACTGTGTCAGTCATAATCAGCTGTGGGTTTTATTGCTATTATTTGACTTGGGCTATGTATCTTCTATAGTAGGCCTATAATGCTGCAATAATATTCACACAGGAACATTCTAGGGTAAAGGTGATGTGTTGCATATTTACCCATAGTGTTAATAGTTAAAGTGCGTTCCTGTTATGCAGCAGGATAAAGTCACACATTCTGAGTAAAATATACTAGGATATATTGGGTTTGGGGGTCCTCCCCAAAGAACATTTGAAAGTTTTTGACTTAAAACTGCAATTTTACATAATTTTGGACCATTATTATTACAAGTTAAATGGTTATTTTATTATTTACACATATCACAGCCTTTGTCTGAACATTTAATTCTTCTGGAATTAATTAATTCTTCTGCCCTAAAAGAGCAGAGTCAGAAAACTTTTAAATAATGTTTCATTAATTATATTTGTTCACAAATAAAACAAGTTATGACCAACAGTTCACTAATTATTTTACAAAAGGACGTCGGCTCGTACAGATGCTCCCAACAGTTTTTATGCTCATACGGCTTATGAGGCGTGGTGCAGAGGCGCTGGTGCTGCGCCGTTAGGAATCTCTGTTATGAATCGCCATTATGAATCTCCCAGAGAACCTGATATGGAGAAGGCAGAGAACAGTACCGGCAGCTTGTGAGAAGTTCCGATGTGCAAAAAAAAGTCACGGTACACCAAGGAGTAAAATGTAGAAGTGCCGGTACTGTGTACCGGTGTGTACCGGCCCACTTTGAGCATTGACTTAGACTTTAGACACTTTTGAAAACATTTAAACATTTTCTTTGTCAATTAGTATGAATTAAAATAAAATCAATTTATCTGTAAGTGAGCAGCCTGATCTACTATTAAATGCCTGCTTTGATGGCCTCTGGTCTCTGGCTTTATCCGGGATATTTGTAGAACATTAAGATGAAATAATACTGGAGCTATACCATCCATTATTTGTACAATGACGTTTAAGGCAAGCCTGTGCCACTGATATTAACGGAAAGATCATCTTCATTTTGAATGAATGCTAAACCTTGGATTTGGGTCGGAGCGCAAAATTTGCACCCTGGGAACCTCTCGTAAATGAGGTCCCTGCTTCCCATCCGTCATTTTAATAGCATCTACTATTCCTCTGCCAACTTCATTAAGGTTTGAAATTAACAGGAGTGAGGAGTAAAATTGAGATTGAGAGTTTATTAAATTGCACAGAAATTGCACAGAACCCTCCATTTTTATGCACTTTCCCCCTTTTTTCATCACAGTTTATTCGTTTAATGCTGCCTCACTCCGATTTTGTTCTCTCTAATGCCGGTAATGTCTTGTAATGACTAGCCGATGTTTTAAAGAAATAACGTCCCCTTTATGGAGTTACTTTTGCGTCTTTATTATACAAAAAAAAACAGAATGGGTTTGAAAGCAAAATTGTTGACGTGCAATCAAAAAATGTTTTATTGCAAGTAAAATAAATTTGTGATTAGAATGTATTAATGCAAATCTAAAAGTTTTGTTTGCGAATCCAAAAGTTTTGTTTGCGAATCCAAAAGTTTTGTTTGCGAATCCAAAAGTTTTGCTTGCTGTTTCGCTGAATCTCGTGGGCGGGACTTACGCTGAAAGATATAAGACACGTCACTCTAATAAAGACCGGCCAATAGAGACGTGGATTTGCAAACAAAACCTTTGGATTCGCATTAATACGTTTTTAATCACAATTTTATTTTACTTGCAATAAAACAATTTTTGATTGCAGTGTGGAAAGTTTTGCTCTCAAATACTATTCTGTTTGATTGGATAATAAAGACACAAAGTAACTCTGTATTTCCTGAGTGTAAACTTTGGCACCAGAACAGTTGGCACATTGGGTAACAAATTACAAAATACAGTTTGTTTGCAAGCTTGTTAAAAAGGTGTATTTTTTGTTCAGGTGTGATCTTTCCATACATTTCACCACTCAGTCAGATACACAACTAAGAATTTGCTATCAATTGCAACAACATCTTACTGATGCACCGAGCCTCTAAAGTGCTGCTGTTGTTGTTCAAAACTCCATTGGAGGCGCCTCAGAGGGACAGAGTCAAAACCCTGTCCAAACCTTCCTGACACCACAGATTCACACTGACACAGTTTTCGCCCCAAGGAGGAGTAAATTTTCCCCTCTGCCATACTTCATATTCTCAGCCAGGCATTGGTAAAAGTATCATTACAGCATTGAACCGTAAGCCCTGTCTCATCAATCGAACAGTTAGCTAACTGTAAAGCTAGCACCCTGCTGATAATTGTGTGTCAGTTTTCTAGGCCCTGTTTTCATGTCAGCGCTGCAATGTGAGACCGCTGTTTTCAAATGTTCAAACTTGTTAGATCGTTTTTTGAAAAGCACATTTTTTGGTGATGGAAAACACATGCTCGGTGTTGATAAAAGGCCAAAATGGAGAGAATTTTGAATTTCTCGTGTTGGCACGCTCTGACTCCTTTCCCCGTTTTCTGCCCTTTGTCTCACTTCTCTCTTGCTATGCCTGAGTTTCTGTTCGCTGTCCCTCCATACCTCCTCTCCTCTTCAGCCCAGGTCTATGATAGTGATTACCTTAACTGCCAGCCAGCGTTCGTTAGCACCCTGTCGTTATCTCGTCTCTTGCCATGACAGAGGCGGTGAGACTGTTAAGGGTGGTGGACTGTGCGGTGGCAGCCTACAGTAAGGCTAAGACCATTGGCTGATGCTAATGATGGGGAGAATACTACAGATGGAACAAGCTATTCTTTTGGTCTTTCCTTCTCTCCTTTAGAAAGCCTCTAGTCCAGCCTGCTCATTGAGAGGGCTGCTCGTCTTCTCATTGCTTCGCCCCGTGAGAAAATGTACACATGCATGCGCTCTCTGTGAGAACTCTTGTGAGCGTTATTTCAGCCAGATTGAATCTTGTACAGAAAGTACCGTTCGTGTCAGTGGTATTTTGATTTTCATCACACCACTTGCATTCTCAAGACAGTTGTTGATTTGTGTAGAGGGGAAGCAGCCTGTTGCCTTATTGATTCGGTGTGTTGCTTCCATTGTTAGCGCCCTGAAAACCGCAGAAAAGTTTTCATATTGCTAACATGTCCCATCTCTGGTGCTCCTCCAGCCCTAATCCATTTTCTTTTTCCTCTTTGTTCCAGCTCCAGGAGACTGTAAAGAGGAAACTGGACAGTGCACGATCGCCCCTCAATGGAGAACAGAACGGCATCTGTGATGGAGGCAGCTACTCGCCGACTACCAAACGGGTACGGAAGGATGGCTCCGTTGGTTTGGACTCGCTAACGGGTCTCCCTAACAACAACAATAACAACAATGTACCACCCATCTCTCCACTGCATCACCAAATGGACATTAAGCCCTTACTTGGCGGGCCCAACACTTCCACCGGAAACAACACTACAAACAGCAATGGTAACCACGTAGGCCAGGCATCAGATGAGCTGGGAAAGAACGGTGGCAACCATCTTCCGGACATGAAGCTGAACGGCTCGCTGGACCTGGAGGACAGCTTCGGCCTCCTCAAAGACCTGAAACAGGAGCCGCTGGACGACGGGGGTGGGATGGAGTCCTCTGATCCCCAGTCTCTGTCCAATCAGAACAAACTGTTCTCTGACATCAACCTCAATGACCAAGAGTGGCAGGAGCTGATCGATGAGCTGGCCAACACTGTGCCAGAGGACGATATGCACGACCTCTTCAATGAGGACTTTGAGGACAAGAAAGAGGCAGAGTTTGGCAGGCCGGCAAACAATCAGACACCGGGCCCACAAGAAGCAGCTGGGAACACAACGGCACCGCCAGCAGCAGCCCTGCCTCCTCCTCCTCAGCCTCCACAGGGAGGCCCGCAGGTTCCCATGGGCTCTCCACAGGTCAGTAATAAGAGGGTCAACAAGATGGCCAATGGCAGGAATACTTAACCCCTATCTCTGCCCCAAGTTGTGACCAGCTTAGGTGATTCAGCCACATACTGATATTTGTCCGATGTTTTCTCTAAAGGTAGAAGTATAGTACATTTGTAACATGCAGCTCACTTGGGGTACCAATTAAAATGCCTATTTGCTATTAGTTGTAACAGACACAATAGATCGACTTGTCATAACAGCAACAATTTATAAACCATGCATAATCTGCATGCACGGTACAAATTACACTTCATGATCCATTCCTGCCAGAATCGATATATTTGCTTCATTTGAGTCTATGCAGAAGTAGAAGGAGGTTCGCGCTTTTATTGTTGTAGTCTGAGTAACGTGACGTCATATCCGTTCCGTATCCGTCAACCAAAACAAACGGCAGCCGGCCGCAGCAAGCCGAAACGAGAAAGTAGAAAACGGCGGACCGGAGGGTCTGCGTGGATACGACATGCACCCTCACATTTTAAATCCAAAGAGGTAAACACTACACATCCAGTAAAGTATGGAAACACTTTGGGTTTCACACATTGCAGGAAAAGCAGAGCTAGACATCACGCCTAAAGCTGCATGCTAACTCTGTCATGGACAGGGAACGTTATCGTATTGCGGTAACGTGAGGTCAAGCCAGCCGTCACTCGCTTCTCCGTGGTCAAATCAGCCGACGCTACAACTGTAGAGCACCCATATACTGACATTTATGTATGTATGCATTCAAACGTCCGGTTTTGAAAATAAGGTGTTAACAAAGAGAACATGTCCGTTATAAAGTAAAAAAGAAAATACCACTAATTTATGAGGGAAATGTCTTTATTCTTTGATTTTTGGGTTGCTGGAAAAAATTTAATAATTAATGCCTGACAATGACTGATATATTTGACTTCAGGACATCTCTGACTACATACATACTGAAAATCAAACATTTTTACTGTATTAATTTAGATATTTTCCAAAGTAAAAGCCCCGAGAAGTGTATGATTCAACCATGGTCTAGTATTAGAAAAGTTAACAAAAATCATAATATCAAATGGCATTACTTGTAGAATCGCAATACTTCAATATCGCAATAAATATCGAATCAGCACCCAAGTATCGTGATAGTAACGAATCAGGAGATCGGTGTATCGTCCCAGCCCTAGATTTCAGGTAATGAGCAGAAATTGAAAGGTTTTTATTATTTCTGATTTCCTTATCGTATCTGCTTTTCGAACCCCTTTCTTCAGGAATCAGATCATTTGAACTGGTTTTAAATAGAAACTGATTCTTGATTCCAATTCACAGTAACATATTCATACAGATGTGTCCTTAAGTTTTATAAGCTAGCTGTGAGGGATTTTGGTCTGAGACAGATGGCTACCAGCAAGACTAAAAACAAAATCTCTCAAGTTATGAACAGATTTTCATGGACATTGCAAGGGCTTAGCAATACATTTCTGTAATGGGGAAGTGTCATGGTCTTTTTATTCTAAATGGTAACTCAAATTGATGCTTTTGTGAACCAATATCACTAGTTTCTAAATAGTCCAACCAGGTCACTAAGGTAGCGGAGACAGGAGGTGAGTAGCTTACTTTAGCATAAAGTTTGGAACCCCTTAGACAGCTAGCCTGGCTCTCTCCAAAGTTCAAAAATACATATGCCAACATGTAAAGCTGTCTGCTTAGCAAGTTGTATCTCATTTGTTTAATACGTACACAAAGAGAAATGTAAAAAAAAAAACAAGTTGTGAGATAAGTGAGAGTTGCGTGTTGTGACTATTTCTTGACGAACAACAATTTATCCATCCATCGAGTGCTTTTGGGCGCCGTCTCCTACTGTGTCGCTGGTTTCCATATATGTGCCGGTGAGCACAGGCTTTAGTGTATCTGCACAGGCAAGATGGTACCTAAACCTTCTGACAACAAGACTCTGAGAAGTAACTCCCCCTAAAACCACAAACTTTACTTTGCTCTTCGTGTACAGATTAAACAAAGAGATAATGTGTTAATTAGAAAGCTTCAGAGGTGTTGATGGGCATATTTTTGAACTTTGGAGAGTAGGAGAGAGCCAGGCGAGCTGTTTCCAGTCTCTATTCTAAGCTAATTGCCTCCCGGCGTTGTGTTGAACCATTCGTTTAACAGTTAATCGTACACGAGTCTCATGGGATTTTTTTATGTTTGGACTCCTCTCCTCAGGTCCGACCGTCTTCGTCAGGCCCTCAGTTTGCCACCACTGCCAATGGAACGCCTCCTCAGCAACCGTTGCAGCAGTCGCCGGCCGTCGCCATGGCATCAGGTTCCCCGTTGCACAACTGCGTGGCTCGCTCCCCTCAGACCCCGACCCAGGCTCAGACACAAGCAGTCTCTAGGCCCGGGAATGGATACATGATCAACCCAGGCCCGGGGGTCAGTCAGGCGGGCACAGGACCCGGAGCGGTTGGAGTACCCCCTGGAGGTCAGCCTGTAGGGCCAGTGACACCGGAACTTTCTCCAGCCGAGCAGCTAAAAGCAATGGCTCAGCAACGTGCTAAACTGCTGCAGCAGAAGCAGCAGCAGCAGCAGCAGCAAGCAGCTAACTGGTCCCCGGCGGGCGCTCCAACCAGTCCCTATAACTCTGGTCCCTTTAACCAAGACAAACCCAACAGCCCCATGATGTACCCACCGCAAGCCTTTAACGCTCCACAGGGCCCTCTAGTGGCTGGGATGGCCCCCAACAATGGGCCCAAAGCCCCCATGAACAACTACCTCCCTCACAACCACATGGGCATGATGGGCCAGCAGCAGCCAAACAGCATCAACCAGAACACCCTGTCCAAACAACAGCAGCAACAGCAGCAGCAAACGGCAGCCATGTTGTCCTATAACAACACCAAACCGCTGAGTCACTTCAGCGGCAGCGGGGTTGATCACTTAGGCCAGAGGATGACTCCTCCCATGGGAGGGAACAGTCAGGTGAAGAACCCCATGATGCCTCCCTACATGGGCGGTGGGGGAGGCGGCGGCCAGGGCGTGGGGCCAGGCCAGACCCAGGGGCCGATCCCGGGACAGACGGCCCACCTGAGTGAGGAGCAGAAGAGGATGTTGCTGATGAAACAGAAAGTGTTGAACCAGAACATGCCCTACAGCACCATGCAGCCTCATGGACAGGTAAGAGAAATGTTGCTCTCCATTACTAGTTCTGGCTGGACCACAGAGGGCCAGCCCTACAAACGCTAAAGTCTGTCACTGAGTGAGTGAGTGAGTGAGTGATGAAGTTACGTGATTGGCCGGCTGAGTGATGGAGTTTTCTCATTGGCTGTTGCTCCTTCAAAATGAAAAGTTGGGAACAGTCCTTTATGCAAATGAGCCCGTCCAGCATGACGTGTCCGGCTCACCAAACTTGGACCCAAGCTGTCAAACTAGGCGATCTAGTTCTAAAATGAAACAAGATTCAGCAGTGGCATAGCCTATTTCTCGCTTAAAATGTTTTCAAGTAGATTTTGGTGGATTATTTAGACGGAATAACTAAGAAAGTTTATGAGTTGTGTTTGAAACTGCGAGCAGAAAACCAGGGGAAAATCAGGTGCATTCAATGATAGGTTACGCCCGACCTGGTGGACATGTACCGCTGGATTTAACATTATAGACATGACCACTTGACTATTTGTAAAACAATTTGGCCACAAATTCACAGACTGACCATAGACGGTCCAGCCATATCCTCGGTTTTGATCGAGTCTTGTTAATCACTGTTTGTATCGGTGCAGTTCAAGTGTAGTCAATCCTGTTGCTTCTGCGTTGGTCCAGGAGGAAGGTTTTCCTTCAACTGTCATTTGATTGTAGCTTGAGCTCTGACATTCCTCAGATGAAAACAGAGCAGTTACTCCGGAGATGAGTGTCATCTTAAAGGTTGGTGGTGTGATTGAACACTCAACCCATGACCTTGGGAGGAGAACGAAACACCCAACAGTTTTTGCTTGTCAATCCTTGTAATGCTGGCTGTCCACTGGAGGTTTTCTATAAAAATATACAGATAACTTGGACGCCATTTTTACACACAGAATGCCCGATGGCAAGGAAACAAAATTACAAGCTTATTAAACAGTTGACTGGGGCAGATTTCGGAAAAAATGGATTGCTGTTTTACAAAACCTTCCAGAGGTGCAGCCAGAGAAGGTAAAATGGCGGTAGTTTCCCCAGCAACAAGCCAGAGCTGGGAATAGGCATAGGAAAATGGCCTGTCGACAGTGTATTGATGCCTCTGCAACACTAGCAACACTGATAGCCTCCCCCCCCCACTCCTCCTCCCCCAGACACACAAGCGCATGCACTCACACACCACGCCAAACACCAACGCTAAACGGCTCCTTAGCTCATATCCCCAATCTGTCACAGCTGACTGATGGCTGAGATTGGACCACTAAGCCAAGCTAGCTGCTGTCATTACCAAAAGCCCACCTCAGGCAGTTTGTTTCCCGAGCACAGCGACAGCCGCGGCACACTGTGAACGCTCCGGTGGTTCAGCCAGGTGTCAGGTGTCCTTAATAATCCACTGGACGGAGGACGTTAAGGAACTGTGGGTAGACTGTACCTTAACAAATAAACACCTACACAAGTGAAACATCACACTGGTATGGGGTGTTCTCATTATCTCAGGGCCGTTGTATTATCGTCAGTAGAAAGTATGTGTGCTTGTTGATGATTCACTTGTCAATGTTGTCTCCTTTTCCCTTTATCTCTCTGTCTCTCTCACTCTGCCTCCCTTGTGTTCATGATATGGCTACAGTCAGTCACCTCCTCTTCCTCCTCCTCCTCCTCCCTTCTGGTGATCTCTGCGTCTCCTGTCCTGCTCCTCCTCCCTCCTCCCTCCTCCACCTCTTTCTCCCCCCTGCCAGAGACACTCAGCACCAATAAAGGAGCAGATTTATTAATATGGGGCCTTTGTGGCTGCTGCCTGAAGGGCTGTGTGTGTTTGTGTGCGTAAGTGAGTTGAGTGCGAGCCTGCGCACATGTATGTTTGTGTGTGTTTCATAGATTTTGGGAGGGGGGAGCGGGTGGAGAGATTTATTTGAGTGAGCAGAGGAGAATTGGAGACCGGGAAGAGAGAGGAGAGGGGATGTGCAGAAAAGAAAAAGAACGACTTAAAGGAGAAAGGCAAATGCAGAGAGAGAGAGATTTATTGTAGAGTGAGGATGGAGCATATTAAAAAGAAAGTCAAGGGCCTGGAAAGAGAGAAGTAAGTGAGCAATGCAGAATGGAGTGTCTGAAATGCAAAATATCCGCGGTTATACATGCATCTAGCACCATTGTAATGACATTTATAAGGGTGGAAGTGGGTGCAGATGAGCTTTATCAGGGCAAAATTTACAGGATGTGGACAACAAGTGGTAACAGGGGAAATCCACCGATTTCACACCTCACTATCAGTCTCCCAGGGAAGTATTACTTACGCCTCGTTTCCACACAGTTTCGTTTTGTGTCCGGAAATACGGATTACGCCCCCTGGTGTTCAACGCAATGAAATGCATGTCGTTACGGAAGGATATAAATGCCTCCGCAGATATGGGAGAGAAGTTTATTTTGTCTGTTTTTTTTGCGGTCCAGTCTAGATGAGTCACATTCAGAGTCTGAAATTAGCACCTGCCAAATTCGGGTAAATTTTTGGCAACGACGGGCAAAATCTTCAGGCGATTCGCGACTTTGGCGGACAGAGAAAACGCTAGGGATGGAAATCGAGAATCGTCTCCTATATTGTTCGGTTCCCTAGAATAGCATGCCTCCGTGACTATCGATTCCGAGAGTCACGACAAAGGACAATAACAAAGTACAGTATTGTGTACAGTACCCTCCCACCAGCAAAAAATAGGCCTCCCCTGGAAGCTAAAGTGTAATTTCAACACTGAAATTTACCATGCATATAATGTTTTTTTGTGTAAAATATATTGAATATTGAATGACATCAGATCTAAAATGTTATTCCTTCATTTAGCGCATTGATTTCAAAAGTGGCAGATAAAATATCTGAGTGGCAGACAAAAAAAATACAGTGAAAAAAGTGAATATCAGGCATATTTAGCTAACATTGGTAGCATGCTAGCTGTGTATAGCGCACATGCATAACGGTTCATACTTCTTTTAACTGGCTTAGTATGACGTCAAACTATTCGCTTGGGAAAAAAATGTATAAAAAGAGTTTATACATTTTACATTCATCAATCAGTTATTAATTCGCTAATTCCACAGTTAAAGCATAGCATAAAATGCTAACTTCCTGCATACAGTCTGTCCATAATCTGCCGCAAAAGTTCAAATTTGTCAAAGGCAAATTATGGACCAGAAAAAAAACAAAAACGGAAGTTTTTCAAACACAAGGAATCCCACAGGAATGAATGAACTTCTGGTTAAGCATGCGTACACAGAGCTATGTGGAAACGAGGCGTTAGCCTAGTAAACAGTTGTATAATGTCATCTGCGACTCTGTAAGGGCTTTGCCAAGTCTGAGAAAATAATCTGGGCTTGAAAACTACAAATCTTTAAGTCTGCGTTACTAACTGGGAGTGTTGAGCTTGAAAGACAGTGAGAGTCTAATTAAAAGATGCTATCAGATTGCATTATGGGAAGTGTAGGACCAAGTATTTTCGGAGTTCGACTTACACTAAGGAGAAGAAGTCAGGATATCTCAGCTTATACTGCATTGATATTGGCGATATATTTTTTAAATCTGTCTCCCATGAATCCCCCAACTTTATTACAGTGCAATACAAAATCTCTGGAGTACTTGTGAATGAATAGTTAATGGAAAAGGATTGTAACACTGAAGTAACTTCATTACAAGCACTGCTACAGAGGTAGGTCATATTTTACTGAATGCAATTGGCAATATTTGTCAGCCTTAAAATAGTTCTTGGCAATCAGCTCCTTAATATTAGAGTTTTCAAACCATCTGTGCCCAAATTGTAGGCGCATTGGACTAAAAGCTGCAAAATTCTTCAGCATGTCATGGTGAGAAATCTTGAAAATAATGACAACATATGCCATAAACAAGGAGGTGCTACAGTTTCAAGCTGAAATGAAGAGTAATGCTCTTGTTTTCCCCACATTGGATATTTAATTACTTGGTTCAGAATGAGATATTAAACAGACATGCCCTTCAAAGAAAAGATGGATAGCAAGCAGTGTTTATTATTATGATTGCTTTTAGATGTATTCAACAGTGTTCCCCTTGCAAAGCTAGCATAGTTCTCTGTATCATTAGAATGTGTTTCTGTTGTCTAACAGTAATTGTGTCTTATGCCGACCTTACACCAAATGACTTTTCAAGCGATTTCACTGTCGCAGACATATTTCCAATGTCGGAATAAAATCACGTTATGACCAAAAGAACTAGATCGCGGGTACAAGCGGCCGAAATGGGTTTTCTCAGGAGGGTGACTGGCATCTCCCTTAGAGATAGGGTGAGAAGCTCAGTCATCCGTGAGGCACTCGGAGTAGAGGCGCTACTCCTTCGCGTTGAAAGGAGCCAGCTGAGGTGGTTCGGGCATCTAGTGAGGATGCCCCCTGGGCGCCTCCCTAGGGGAGGTGTTCCAGGCACGACCAGCTGGGAGGAGGCCACGGGAAGACCCAGGACTAGGCGGAGAGATTATATCTCTACACTGGCCTGGGAACGCCTCGGGATCCCCCAGTCAGAGCTGGTTAATGTGCGGGAAAGGGAAGTTTGGGGTCCCCTGCTGGAGCTGTTGCCCCCCGCGACCCGACCCCGGAGAAGTGGTTGAAGATGAGAGAGAGGGAATAAAATCATGAGAGTTTTGCTAGAGTTGCGGTGCGCTCCCGTGATCTCGATCATTTAGTGTAAGGTGGTCATAAAACTCAGTCCAAGCTGTCTTAAGTCAGTCTTTTTTCTCGTCCTGACGTTCCGATAAAATCAAACAAGTTTAATATTTCGTAAGCGGAGCGAAATGCCCGTTGATGCGCAGAAGGAACTTTGTAGAATAATTAATCAAAACGACACATTTGATGTGCACATAACCACGGAGGGTTCAGCGGATCTGTTGTGTCCGTGCGTAATTGTGGCTTGACAGCGTGCAACATCACTCTCTATTGCAGCGGTGCGCTGTGCTGGCTCTCTGTATACTTATCTCATGCGCACAAATTAATTCATGAGTGGAACATGATAAACATCTATTGAGTATAATATTGTTATTTTAATTGTAGTGAGAACCGGGACAATTTGTCAGTGACATACAGATATTTGTCGGAATTCGGGACACCCAGCTTGAAAACCGGGACGTCTGGTCACCGTAAGCTAGCTAGCTAACCAGTGTCCCAAACAGGGCTGGAATGTTTGCTATTAGCCTACAAGCTAACCGTACCGTTTCAGCTGAAGATTAGCTAACGTTAGCTTGCAAGTAGCTCCATTCGGGACAGTGGTCTCAACAGTTTTTCTTCTTGTAAATTTCCACCAGGAGCAGGATGTGACATCATCTCAAAAGGAATCTAGTTGTAGTCTTGTAAACAGTGACCCTGAAAGATCCCCAGTCTGTGCAAAATATTATAGTCTGTGATTAAAAACTCTGACTTTAGACACATTGACTTCAGATGTGAGAGGGTGTCAGTCTTTTCAAAGTCTTTTCAAAGTCTCCTTGTGTATGGAAGGCATTAAAAGATTCTAGGTGTGTGTATGTATTGTTGTGGAGTACTTTGTGCTGATGTTGATATCCCCTGAGACACCCTTGGTAATGTTGGTATTTGTTTGTGTTCGGGTGAAGTGATGCTAGCTGGGTTTGATTCAGATTTCTTTGTCTGCATTAGCGTATGTGTATATTAACCTTTGGCTTTGTGTGTGTGTGTGTGTGTGTGTGTCGTTTCACAGGTGGTGGTTAAACATCACTGTCTCTCTGCTCCGTCCTCTCTCCCTCTCTCTGTTTCTGTGTTTCTGTGTGTGTGTGTGTGTGTGTGTGTGCGTGTGCGTGTGCGTGTGCGTGTGCGTGTGTGTAGGCTAATCCAGTTAGCAGCTGCTCGGGGAAACTTCAGCCTCGCTCCTCAAAAGCTCGTTAGTCAAGCTTTAATTGTTGCTCCCTCGCTTTGCATATCGCCATGACGCTAATTTATGCCCGTTGTCGCGGTTACCGTCGCCACGGTGGTGGATGTCTCAGTGGAAGCAGCAAGTGGGGGAGCAAAGGCGCGTGCATGATGAGTCTGTGGAAGATGTTTGTGTGATTGTCTGCGTGTGACGAATGATGTGGTCGCCTCACTGCGTGTGTGTGTGCGTGTGTGTGTGTGTGTGTGTATGACAGAATGATTGTGAGACGGATGTGGCTTGTTGCACAAGCGTGTGTGTGCAGCTGTGTGAAGCTGGCAGCGCGGGGGCGGGTCTCTGGGGTTATCTGAGTGATGATTGGATGAGAATGGATTGACAGGTGTTGGGCTCAGAGGAGGGCTTCTGGTGACATCCTGATAAATTGGAGCTGGACGTTTTGACTGTGTATGTGCGGATGACTAGGTTACGTGTGTGTGTGTAGGAGATCACAGTGTCGCACACTCGACTGCAGTGCACGAAGGAGCCGACGCCGGTGCTAATAGCCCTTTGAGTCACGACATCAGCCCCCTCATATGTGTACACACACACACACACACACACACACACACACACACACACACTCAACAAATAAACAGGCTTTGAAAAACACCCACAGGCATGCACACTCTCTGACAAAGCCCCTCCTGCTTTCTACCTTCTCCACCCCTCTCTCTTTCCAGAGGTAAAGCCTCTCCCATCATCCTCTCTGTCCTCTTTTTCATCTCTTTCTCCATCCTCTCCTACTGAGAGCCCTGACCTCCACAAGGTGTCAGGGGTGGCAGACTTAACACATAAGGTGTCTCACACGCGCTGAACTAGAACCTGAACAATACATCGGCTGGACCGATATTATTGTCTGGTTTGAGCTTATAACCGATATATATATATAGTGCTCCAGGCCAACCAGGAAGTTAGCATACCCCTGGTTCCCTCAACGAAAAGCCAATGGGATTTTGGATTATTGCAGACAATAAGCTCTGTGGCAAACACAATTTTATGATATTTACATGTTTTGTTCAGCAAGATAATCTTCTCAAATGAACACCACTTCTATTATTTTTGAAGGGGAAGTAAAAAGCTAGTGTTAGACTATAAACAAACTATACCACGGCCGCATGAGCGCGAGTATACGCGCCGGCGACAGCCGTGGCCGTTTTCCGTCCATCCGGCCGTCTGGTCGGTCCATTGTCGTGAATGAGATATCTCAGGAACACCTGGAGGGAATTTCTTCAAATTTGGCACAATCGTCCACTTTGATTCAAGGATGATCTGTTTCGATTTTAGTTGACAAAGGTCAAAGGTCACTGTGACCTCACAAAACACGTTTTTGGCCATAACTCAAGAATTCATATCCTAATTATGACATTTTGGACAGACATGGATGTAAACTGCAACTTGACTGGTTGGTGGAGGCATACAACTGCAAGGCGTCTATTTTAGTTTTTCTTTTGAAAATTTGTATTTTTAATTTAATAGATTTGGAAAATGAAAGGACTTTATGTTATGCATTTATGTGGAAAAAAATAGCTGATATGTTATCAGTTTTAAGATTATTTTTAAAACTCCCAAATATCAATATCTTTATCGGCCTCAATAATCCAATATCTGTGTGGCTCTATTACCAACCGCCTGGTGAAGGATGGAGGGAAGGGGCAACACAGGGAGGGGTAGAGGAAGAGCTGGGGACAGCACCAAGTCATTTCTCTCTCTCTCTTTCCTCCATCTATCCCCATGAGCAGGAGATATTACCTTCCCACCCTACCTCCCTCCCTCACGTACACACATTTCATCTCCTGCCCACTCTGTCACCCCCCCCTCCACAACCACACACACACTCTCTCTCTCTCTCTCTCTCTCTCTCTCTCTCTCTCTCTCTCTCAGGCACACGTGTCAGGGCTTGAGCTTAGCTGCTCTCAGATCCTGTAGAGAGACTCTGAAGATGGGGAGGGGAGGCAGGTTGTGAAGGGGTGTTTGGGTCGAGGTGGAGGGGGCAGGGTGGAGACTGCTGTGTTCTGCTGTGTATTTGCGCTCTCTCTCTCTCTCTCTCTCTCTCTCTCTCTCTCTCTCTCTCTCT
>CAKAKR010000516.1:13686-76962 GCA_916700685.1 Adelosebastes latens | reverse complement strand
CTTGACTATGACTTGCCCCAAACTGCATGTGATTATCATAAAGTGGGCATGTCTGTAAAGGGGAGACTCGTGGGTACCCATAGAACCCATTTTCATTCACATATCTTGAGGTCAGAGGTCAAGGGACCCCTTTGAAAATGGCAATGACAGTTTTTCCTCGCCAAAATTTAGCGTACGCTTTTAGTGTTATTTAGCCTCCTTGGAGCAATACAGTACATTACAGTAGTATGACATTGTTGTTACCAATGAATTCTTTAGGTTTTCTAGTTACATATGATGCCTGCCTTCCCTCTAGCTTCAAAACTGAGCCCGCTATAACCTCTGAAGGACTGATGGCTGCCCGTCAGAGTTTTAAGAGGTTAATTAAAAATCACAAACAAAGTTAACGCGTTTACGCAAATTTGACAGCCCTAGTTTTGACGCTTTGAGATCTCAACTTGAATTTTAAATGATAATATTTTGTCTGTTTGTTTGGCTGTTTCTCCTTGCTTTTGTTTTATCTTATTTTATGAATTATTTATTTTTTCTTCCTTTTCTTCCTTTTTCTTATTTTCTTTCCCCTCAAAATTGCTTTAGGATTTAGGATAATGTTATGGCATGTTCTCCGTCTTATTCATTGATATTGTATGATGAAACAATGCTGTATCTTGGAGAACAGAGTACATGTATGGTCTAAGTGAGTCAATAAATAAAGTTTAAAATGAAGTTCCGCCAATTTGAACAATGCTTAGCCAAACTCGGAGACTTACTTTTGCACACCATCTGCTGTCATTGTTGAGAGAAATACTAGGTGTATTATGACTTATGTCATAGAGTTAAAGCAAAATGTTTGGTTTGAATATGAAAACAACATAGCAGAGAGGGTGTGAAAGATTTTAAGCTGATATCCCACTTTATTAAGAGCTGCATAAAATGACAAAAAACAATAGCTTCATATTAAAGGCTGTTTAAGGTCACAGAGGTCGTGTCCTCTGTATTTTTTTTTTTTATTTAAATGTGTGACTTTTGGAAACCTGAGGGAATCTTACATTCTATAGTTAGTGAGTCAAGTATTTTGTAGACCCAACATGTATAAATTTGACTGCTTTTATAACTAGCAAAATTGTATGACAACATTTGAAACAGTATAAGTGTGAAGACCTTTTATGACACGGTGGTGGCATTAGCCATTTGCTGGGGCAGCAGCATCTCGGCTGCGGAGAGGAAGAGACTAGACAGAGTGATAAGGAAGGCCAGCTCTGTTCTTGGATGCCCCCTGGACACAGTGGAGGTGGTGGGAGAGAGGAGGATGATGGCTAAGCTGTCATCCATGATGGAGAATGACACCCACCCCATGCAGGACACCATCCCAGTGCTGAAGAACTCCTTCAGCGAAAAGGCTGCTCCACCCAAAGTGTGTGAAGGAGCGCTATCGCAGGTCCTTCCTTCCTGCAGCTGTCAGACTCCACAACCAGCACTGCTCCCAGTAGACCACTTACACACCAAAAAACTGAAAATAACCTGAATGTTTCCAGGTGGAATTTCATTCATTCATTCTCACTGTGCAATATCATTTTCCACTTGTGCAATTTTGTTAATAGTCTGTTTATTGTCAATACTGTATATACTGCTCCTATTTTTATACTTCCTTCTATTTAAATGGTTCATATTTTGTTACACTTTGTTTAGCTCTTTTTTTTACTGTGTTAGTTGATGCATCTTGTTTTTTTGCACTATCCCCTTTGCTGCTGTACACTGCAAATTTCCCCACTGCCGGACTAATAAAGGAATATCTTATTTTATTTTATCTTAATCCATCAATTAACTGAATAAATAAAATTAGAAAAAATCCAAATCCAGGGGTGCTAAGGGGTGTACTTCAGTAGCTCAGTATTTCTACTGCCCTGCTCATAATGCACACACCCATCGCAGTTATATCACTCTTGAATAAATTCCTTTAAATCATGTCTGAACATCAGTCCTGTGCACTAATCCCCCTCGAATACCAATATTTCCCACTGCACTTGAAAGCAGCACAGATCCCTCACCCAGTACATCATCACAGTGACGTCATGTGCGCATAGATAGAGCAGATAGATGCCCTTACAGTTCTAATCAGAGCTCTATAGCCTTTATATTTTTTTCTGCATGTAAAAAGGGCTTTTTGGAGCCTGCGAGAGAAGCAGCATCATGCAGCGGAGCGCAGTGGTCGTGGTGGCGGATAAAATGAGCCTGAAAAGGCCCTTTATCTTTGCAAACGCTGTGCATATGGTAGGTAGACCTACATTTCATCCGCTTGCCTTTGAATGCAATGTAAGCCAAGAGGCCTTATTTGACTGCCTTGTATAGGGTATTTCTCTGATTAAATGTTTTTATTTGCTTGTTGTTATTTTGACCCAAATCAGCCTATAATAAACCAAAAATAATAAATATGATAGTGCTATTATTATCTGTATCACATGCAAACATGCTGCAGTTAATCCCCTCCATCAATATGATTATGGAGGCTACAATGTGGCAATTTCTGTAGTGCATTTCAAATCTTTTAAGGTTATACACAAAGAAATTGATGAGGGGAAAAAAATCATTGGTGGCTATAGGCGATATAAAAAGAGGCCATAATGGTGGTTATAAACTGCATTTATAAAGGATCCTCTTCTATCTCTCCTCACACTGACCACTCCCCCAAAGAACATCTGTAATGTCTTTATTATGCTACTGTTTACAATGTATTTCTCAGCTGTGATTTAAAAGTCATGTGCAGTATATGTCTAGATTTGGCTGTGATATTACTGTCCTGTAAAGGTATTATTTTAGGTGTAGGCTACTACCTTCCATAAATGAACTGTTATAACATCTTAAAACAGGCGACTGTTCACATTCTTTAAATGTTATTTTGTCAAAGTAAAATACTTATTTCCTTCATTTTCTGTATAGCTTTCTACACTTTTCATGTCTTTTTCACTGGCAAACTTAATTTTTTTATGCTCCTTTCTCCAAAAAGGCGCTGTGCTTCTTCATGTTGACGATGACAGTCGCTTGGCATAGAGACCTCATACAAACTGGCAAAGTAAGACTTCAGATGTTCTTCTGAGCAGTTTAAAAATGATTTCCTTAGCAGATAATATTATTTATCAGGAGGCAGAAATAACTCCCCGTTTTCTCAGGCTTTAAAAGGAGCAAAATATTGACTGGATCATCCGAGGACAATTGGGGGGGATTATTAATGCATGGTTTTACTTGGTCTTCCATCAGTATTGCCTGAACACACCACAGCAGCAGCTTTTTATATTGCTGGAAGACCTGAGTTCAAGCCCTCATGTTGGCAAGCATCTGCCAGCTGAAGTGTCCTTGGGCAAGACAGTGAATTATCTGCAGGTGCTGTAGCTGACCCTGACCTTTGACCTCTTTTGTAGCCATGCTATCTTGGGAATACATATTTGACAACAAAATAATATTAACATACATAAAATGATAATTGCCGGTCAGGGCATGTATCCCTTTTAAAATGTTATTTTTTTCTCCTCAGCTGGTGTCCAGTATTTCTGTAGTGATAATGTACGTGGTAGAGATCGGCTGCCTGCTGCTCTCAGTGCTCGGTGTGATCGGAGCCTGTAAAGGAAAGAGATGGTGTTTGATTCTGGTAAATAGCGTGCTTCATGTGTTTGTTTCTGTGTAGGACAGTTTGCATGCATGTGTTCAAAAGTGTTTTATGCAAACAATGTTTCTCTTTCACTTTTCTATTGTTGGTTTATGGGTGTGTGTGTAGTATGCAACTGGGATGGCAGCAGCAAGCCAAACGATAATTGTGAGAACAGCACTAAGTTACCAAGATGTTTATGAGGTATAGTTTTTACGAACAAATTCTGATTTTTACAACATTTAATGTAATTGTATGGTATCAAAAAGCAACTTTATCTACAGTATATCTTGAAATTTCTCCCTCCTCAGAAACGCGTGGTCCGTGAGGAGAACAAGTTGCTGTCCATGATGCCACTTAGTGGAACCAGCAAAGCCAACAGAACCCTGCTGTATAGTATTCAACAAGAGGTAAGCAGCTAATATTATTTATTTATTTTTAATTGATGTTCATAGGGTTCAAGTTTTATAATATACAATCCAGGTAATACATTGCTCTTCCTTCAAAGTGCAGTGGAGATAGAAAATAAATAAATAAATAAAACTAGCCTACTTTCAAGGCTATTTTTGTACTCCACAGAATGAAATGGTGTGTGTTCCATTTGTCAATCTATAAAAGCTTATATATCTCAAAAAATATGTCAGCACTACAATTTATCTTTTATTTTTTTCTGCTAATAATAGTCTTCAATTTGGTTAAGTGTGCTCCAAGTTTTGGAACTACAGTTCCCATAATGCTTTGCAGCATGTAAACAGGAAGTATAATGTTGTCAAGGAGTCAGTTAGCTAGCTAGCTGTGGCCTACAACTTTGTTTTTAGCCAATTTCTTCACAATTTGTGGAATTGGCACTATTCAAAGTATGCCGAATTAGCCATTAGCAGTCCCTCTTTGCAGTGAACCCACGGATGTACAGAAAACTATCACTGAATTTCTTTTATACTGAAGAAAACTTAAAAACGTGATTATTCTCAGGCAAGTTCTGCAGCGTTTTTTTTCCTATGATTTCTATGCGGATTTTTGGACGTGTATTGGCGAGGACATCGGGGATAATGATATCCTCAGAAAGTGTGAATGACACTGAATATAAAAATATGCGTATCATGTCAGATTTGACTGAGTTTATGACCAGGAGGACGCTGAAAACGTTGTGGTTTATCAAGCGAGCCAAACATCCACTGTTGGACTACCACTAATTTAGGGGGACTTTTGAAGCAGCCACCTGAGACAGAAAGATACCAGCTCTAACTCTTTCTGTTAGACGGTAAACTGCAAGAATACTGAAAAGATAGGAGACTGAGATGAAGATTAATCTGGGGAGGCTGTCCAAAGAAGACAGGCAGTCTAATACACACATTTGGTGGCTTTTACTATATACTCTAATACAGACACACAAATCACACACAGCACTCAGATGGCTGGTGATCAAACACGAGTGAGGCCACACCTGCATTATATGTAGTCTGCAGGGCGTGGCCGGGACAGCAGGTGTGTCTTATCTTAAAGGGGAATCATTCCCTTTACAAATCCAATCCAGCCAATATATTGAAAAGTCTGTCAGGATCTGCAGACTTGTTTGTGTGCCTGCTGTGCTTTTGCATTTAGTTCTGGTTTATCTGTTTTGGATTAACTTCTTACTTGGCCTGTGTGTGTTTGTCTCCTGCAAGGTTTTTAACTGGTTCCCGGAAACATGAGCATATTTCCCCTGTTCTCGCTTCCCTCCACTGGCTCCCCGTCACTTTTAGAGTCCATTTTAAGACTTTATTATTTGTCTTTAAAGCACTTCATAGATCGGCCTTTAATAATGCTCATTAGAACAGTCTTTTACTCATGGATTTTATCTTGGTCTCTGTCTGTGGATATGTGTGATTTTGTTGTCTGCTCTGTTGACCTGTTTTTATTCTGCCTATGTCTGTAAAGCACTTTGGTCAGCTCATGTTGTTTTGAATGTGCTATAGAAATAAATTTGACTTGACTTGACTTGACTTTGTCTCCTCCAGTTTGAGTGCTGTGGTCTTATTGAAGGCTATAAAGACTGGGGCTCTACCATCCCTGCCTCCTGTAACTGTCAATATCCAGGAAAATGTGTGAGTATCTCCCTTTATATAAGCAGTGAAGATGACTCTTGATTTCTGGTCCTGTTTTGTCAAACATTGTCTTTCAGTCAAGTAAGACACTTGATGGAATTTTTTTTGTGTAGGCCTATGTGTTTTGACCAGAGTAGGCTACTGCAATAGAGCTGACAAATATCCTGATATATGTAAAAATATAGCTTTTCTCATAAAAACAAACAGACTGGAATCTCATCTGGCTTCATCTGAGAGCCACAACAGTCTGTTATGCACATATCACTAATACTGGTAATTATGCAAACAAAGAAATACAAGTGTAGCAACAGGCAACAGGTTTTTTAGAAACTCCCCAGTTAAACTGTGTTATCTAAACTTACCTGTTCAGGGGATTAAAGCCAAACCTTGAGGTAGCTCTACAATATCTAATAAATGTTTACAGTGCGGCTGCAGATCACAGTAACAACGTATGATAGCAGCGATGGACAAAACTATGTAAATAAGACCCAGGATGTAAAATGAACAGAATTCTTCTTTAAATTTGAATCTGTCCTCATAGTATTGATGTTGCACCCAACTTTCACCAGCATTGAGTGAAGCTCATTTTTGTCATGTTATGTACCTCTAACCAGATTCGACTACGGGGCATCGCCACACTCGGGGCTCCAAAGAACCAGTATGTTTATCAAGAGGTAAAAAGTCTTACGATTGTTTTGAAAAAATGGTCCAGTAAACTTGTATTTTCTATCTAAATTAATTTGGAATTAGAGCGGTTGTTCCCAACATTTATGGCTGGTTACTCCTCACATTAAAGCTTGTTAGAGGGGTCCTGACCACCATGTTGGTGAAAACTGTTTTACAGTACACTTCAGTAGATGTAATCGGACACAGTGGAAGACAAAAGTCTTACCCAGTATACTCAGATCAGTTATTTCTACATTCACATTGTAACCACTTTTACTTTTACAATAAACCTGCACTTTTTTCCCCAGCCTTGCCTACCGATCTATGTTTCTGAACTGAAGCTTGCATTCTCGTTAGCGATGGCTGTACAATTTGGAAGTGGAGTATTTTGGGTACGTTGAATCATTGCCTCGATGCAATCTCCCCTAGATCATTTTCATTATTCAAATACATACAAATACATACTTCCTGTTATGAAGCAGACACAAGAGTTCTGGCGGTCAGATTGGATCCCAGATCAGCAGCTCGTAACTCAACTGTGCTTCCCCTTCCCAGGTGGTTCTACTTGTCATGAGCATCAAGCTGATGGGCCAGATCAAAAGGAAACAGGAGTTCATGGCTCTCCTCCAATCAAACAGATATGTCCCCGGTGCCTTCTAGTCACCTAGTATGTTTTGATACACACTTCAAAATTATTATCGAGCATACCTTATTTGTATTTGCACATGTAAACACATTATGCTGTACACCATATCCTGGCTATTTTGTGCTATAGCAGCAACATATGTTAATTTTCTGTTAATGCATGTAACTGATATTGAAAAGTAATCAAACATGCATAGATCGATTTCAAATGACATTTCTTTTGCCTTAATGCTGTAAAAAAACAATGCAATTTAATGAAATCTCAGCACAAACGCTTTTGTCATATCTCTGAAATTATGTTCAAAAATGATATATTTATTACCAAGCATTAACCAGCCGTCTGTTTTTCTTTGAGTAGATGGAGCCGATCCCGGCTTTTTTGTTATTTACAGTAAGTGTTGTCTTATCTGGATAATATTTCCTTCATACCTGGATACGTCACTGAGTCTTTAGAAAAGACAGATATTTATAATTGCATCTACTGTACCTAAAACGTTAGCAAATTAATCAATTCATTTAACACTTGTCGACCAACTTCTTTTAAACATATTTAAATACTTGTCTTAAGCTCTCACTCATTGAATTTTCAGCATTAGCGCAAACCAATAATCTTTGAGCAAATAATACTATTAATAACCCTTATGTAGCACCTTTCTTAAACAGTGTTTACAATTGATTGAAATATAATCATTTATTTATTAATGAGCAATGTGTTTTCTTGGGTAAATAATCAGGTTGGACAACGGAATGAGCCTCAGCTCTCATCGGGACAACGAATGTCTTGTTATGCACAATGTATATTTGAAACTTCATCACTCCATTCAGTCGTTGTTAAAGCACATTTTAGTGGGTGAAAGACACCCACTGGGAGGAGGAGGAGGAGAAGGGATTCTGTTTGGTTGCACATCCAGTAGACATGCAGTAAATCCTCAAATATTTCGCCTCCAAAATTTGATTTCAAAAGGGTTGGGAGAAATTCTGGCGAGGCCGCTGCAAACAGGTCGTGAGAGGCTATTGTAGGAAAAACGCGTCACCGATAATGTCCCAACTGATGCCACTCTCACCGAAGAAGCCTTTTACGCCACGTCACTCCTAATATGACTTGCTGCATGAGCTGCCTGCGGTTGAAATGTCATCCGTGACTAATATACTGTCAAATGAATTTCATCTGAAACAGCAGATCCAATGTCTACCTGTGCACTTTAACCATTAATGCCTAATACACAATATGTTCTTGCAAAAGTATGGTGTTTTTATTTCAGTCATACACTGTTTTTTATTTATTTATTTATCTATGGAATGAACGTATGTAATATTTTGTAAATAGCAGGAATAAAATATGTGATTCTTGTTCCTTTGATGCTTTTATTTTGAAATGGTTTCTAGGTGCTGAAAAACTACACTTTTGTGGTACTTGTACTTGAGTATTTCCATTTTATGCTACATTAGACCTCCACTCCTCTCAATTTTAGAGGGAAATATTGTACTTTTTACTCCACTTTTTTGTAATGAAGTATGAAGTATTTTGACATCGAACTACTGTTACTTCTTCCAACACTGCTCAGTTTTTATAAAACAAAATAACTTGATATCAGGGAAATAAGCATGTCACCTAAAGGTGGCAGGTTTCATTTCATCCATTAGACCAGTGGTTCCCAAACCTTTTCATGTCAAGGATCCCTAAACTGACACAAACTAGACCCCCATTTGATAGGATTTTTGCTTAAAAATGTTTTATTACAAAAAGTGTATGAAACCCATGACCAAAATAGCCATAGATTCTGTCATTGTGTTATTTATGGATGGAATTATAGGGAAGATAAATTATACCAATTTTTTTGCTGGAGACCCCCTGAACACCCGATTCTACTGTTATCAGGCCATTAAATAGGTGTTATCAGTCACTATAAGCACCATAGATGTGGGTCATTAGGGGCCTACTATGCCTACTACGTTGTCAAAGTGAAACTTAAAAGCAACATGTTCTTCACTTTTTGAACACAAACAAAGAGGCTTCTTTAGGTTTAGGCAACAAAACCCCACTTTGTAAAATTGAAGGAAAAAAATTGTGTTTTGGGTTAAAATAACTACGAACACAAAGACAACTACACATTGTTGGTTTTGCACGGGATGCAGACTCCAGTCTCCTGGGTGAAAACCGTGTTTTGTGAAAACCTTGTTTTGTGAAAACCTTATGTTTTGTGTCCCTTCCATCACCCCTTGACCTCCACCCAATATGGAGTTTCATGCGGTCTATACAACAGCGCCTGACTAGAGGTCGCTGTCGTGTTCTTTTATACCTTTTTTCGGTGATCTACCATGTGAATAGATGATAAAACCTACTAGTAGGTGTAGTAGGCCCCTACTGACCCACATCTATGGGGTTAATAGTGACTGATAACGGCTAATTAATAGACTGACAACAGTCTAATTGGCTGCCCTGAAACCCTCCGGGGCTCCCCGGACCCCACTTTGAAAGCCACTGCGTTAGACTGATCGGAGAAGTAGCTCATTAGCTAACAGTACGGAACTAGTCTACTAACCTGATTTCAGCATTACTTGCTTTACTTTGAAGATACACATCCTTTCCTCTTAAAATAGACAATAGATATTGGATCACTCAACACGTCCTTTTAATGAAAATATACAGTATTTAGCCACAATTATGTTTTACAAAAAAAATGTTTACTTGTGTGGTGTACTTCAAGTCACACGTTTCCACAAATGCAAACCAGGAAACAAACAGACAAAAATCAATGTTGTAGCTGTTAGCCAGTATAAGGTCACACAGTTGACATCTTACAAGGATAAGCACCCTGAACTTTCCTGTACATTCTCCTTTTTTTAATGCAGGGGATACAGCAGTGACAGGAGGCTGAGACACAGCTCTGCTATGGGACTTTGGATTTGCTTCTTTGGCACTCAAAACATGTAAAATACAGTTTATTAGTTGCACCTTCATCTATATTCCCGTCTCCTCCTGCCATGAACCGAAGCATCTGATCCTGGAAATACTCTGTCATGCAATACCAATATGTACCAATGACATCCTATTATATAGAACTGTGTAAGTGCTCCAGTAGCTTCTTTAATCAAAATGTAATTTAAAAATAGAAAACATATAAAAATGAAATAAAGTTTACACAAAGTTTGGCAAAATATGATACAGAAGATAACAGAAGGCCACTTATTACACTTATTAAAGCTCCATAATGTAAATATTTTTGCAGTCATATCTTCATCAGTGCTTTTTTTTTTAAACCACATTTTCTTTCACCATCTCATTATTTACTCTATTTCCATATTTTACAATATGCCTCATTTTTGCTGCTTGCACGGCCTTATTTCTCAGATTAAATGAGCTAAATTACTATTCTAATCTGGGATAAAAAATACCACTTAAAATGTATTGATTCATTCAACACACTTCACTTCTTATTTGAACCATGATACCCGTTGAAGACAGTAGAAGGAGATGTGCTAGATAAACAATTAATGCTACAGAATGTCTGTATATCCTTTTATGTAGCAGACTTAATATGTGTGTATATCACGAAGAAAATATTCTTCTCACAGTAATGTGAAATGAATAACGGTTTCATGGTTTACAGGGCAAAAACAAACAAATATAGTACACACTACCCAAACAAATACATTTAAGAAATAAAAAAAAATGTACAAGTTGTTTATGCAACTTCACTTGTTGAAGGCGACTATATTCAAACATCATAAAAACACTATGTGTCCTTGCACCGATCAGGTGTAGTCTGCAGCATCTGCCAGATGGATGTAGTTTCCTGCCTTTGCCTCTGGACTGTAGACCACTACGGGGGTATCCTCCTTCTGATTCAGCTGACACAACATGACGACAGACATCACCACCGACAATATCTAAAGGACGGAGAAACAGAGACGGTTCTTTACTTCCTACAGTAATCTTCTTTTTTTTGTTTTGTTTGTTTCATCCTTTCTGGATACAATTTTAGAAACAGACTGAAGGGGGCAGCAAATGACAGATCACTGAAGACATGTGGACATGTCATGGTCACAGGTGTAAATAATCAAATTAACGATGGCTGAATTCCATTCAGTGACAGAGCCATCATTAATGTTATTGGTAACACATGTGCTTTTCCTACTTATGTGGAACAGTTATGTGTTCTTTGTTTTTGCTTAAGGCAGGATAGTCAGGCATTTTTTGATTAACTAGAGATTTACCCCAGATTTATATTTCATTTCTTTTATTTGTGGAGGTATTCCTTCCAGATTTCATACAGCCCTCCAACAATAAGACAGGGCAGCCTATATACCACCAATTCATGATTGAATGAGTTATACCAATTCAACATGGTTATATTATTTTGAGATACTAGTGGGGAGGGTGTTATGTTTTTTTTTTTTCTAACAAAACAGTCCATTGAAAGTGTTGACTCAAGCTGGGGATGGCCTTTGGGCCTTTTTAAAAAGTGAACCTTAAGGTTCAGCTGCACTAACCACCCTAATAATATCTGCCCAGTCCCTTAAGGAAACACAAATACTTTGAATTAAAACAGTCAAAAAGATTCAGAACAGCTAATAGAGATGAGATTGTTTTGCCAGTTGCTGTTTCTGAGATCAAGAATGAACTTTGAACTTCCACTTTAAAAGCTTCTGAACACCCACACAGGTGTTTTCAGTTAATCTGGTTAATTAGACCTCTGCTCAGGACTGTGTGGGCGTGTATAGACTGATTGATTGACATCTTCCTGTAGTGTTGTTGAACCTGTTAGGGCGGGACAAAACACACCTATCATTCTTATTGGTAGATGAAGATTTGTGACCTGATAAATTCCCATCAAAGTGCTGACACACCTTCAACCTGAGCAGGTCTAATCAGCCAGATTAACTGAAAACACCTGTGTGTATGTTCTGAGGCTTTAGTGGAAGAGAAGTGCAGTGTCGTGACAACTGGGCAAGAAAACTCCCTAATATAATCAAAAGCTCCAGAAGAGCTACGTCAGACAAGGTGTTGTCAATAGCTGTGAATCATGGTTAATAAGGGCTTTAAAGTCAAGCGGTTCAATTAAAAGGGCGAAATGGAGGCTATGTATTAAAGGGGACATATGCTTATTTTCAGGTTCATACTTGTATTTTGGGTACCTTGTCATACTAGCTTGTCGTGAAAAAGTTAATAACGCTCCAAACTTACGCTAAATTTTGGCAAGGAAAAACTAACATGGCTGTTTTAAAAGGGGTTCCTTGACCTCTGACCTCAAGATATGTGAATGAAAATGGGTTCTATGGGTACCCACGAGTCTCCCCTTTACAGACTTTATGATAATCACATGCACTTTGGGGCAAGTCATAGTCAAGTCAGCACACTGACACACTGACAGCTGTTCAGTTTGCCCTGTTATGATTTGAGCATATTTTCTGGACAATATTTGTCATTATTTTTTGTAGTTATTTGATTTCCAATAATAAATATATACATACCTTTGCATAAAGCAAGCATATTTGCCCACTCCCATGTTGATAAGAGTATTAAATACTTGACTTGATACTTAAATCTCCCTTTAAGGTACATTTTGAACAGATAACAAATGTATGATTAATTTGCAATTACTCACGATTAACTATGGACAATCACGTAATTAATCACAATGAAATATTTTAATCGGTTGACAGCCCTAATGTGAGGTTTCTACTAGAACATGTTTTCGTGCTTTAATGTTAAAAAAAACACTTAATTTTTCTCATACCGTCTATCTGAATATACCTGTATTCACCCTCTGTCTGAAACGCTCTGTTTAAGCACCTGTCACTTTAAGCCCACCACCCGAAAAAGCCCAGTCTGCTCTGATTGGCTAACGAGAAAAAATATGGTGCACCTTTGCAAAGGTAGTTTTCAAGCTGTGAGCGATATATTCTAATGAGCCTGCATGTGACATAATCGAAGGGGAGCCAAATCTGAATAGTTTGTTGAATCACATGTTTTCTGATCTAGGCAGCACACAAAAAACTGACTGTGTTGTCTTATTTCACAAATGTATGTACACAAGAACTGAAAAAAGTGAGTTTTTCATGAGTGAATGTCATGATGACCATTAATTCACACTGTGAGGAGAGAGATGGAAAAGTACTGGTGGATAAACGAAGACCAAGTGATTGTGAAGTTAGAGTAGATAAATATGGAGGCAGATATGATAGACACATATAGACTGACAGTACATACCCAGAATAATGTGATTCCCAGCATTGCACCCAATGCAGCATTTATGGCCACCATCTCATTCGCAACCAAGTACGTAAGGCACGGCTGAAACAGGAGAGCAGATCAATCAATGTAACTTTTCAACTGTGCATCGTTTCATTTAAGGGGCTCAAAAAGTAAGGAACTTTGTAAAAATAACAATTCTTAGAATCCATTCGGATTTAATTACCCTCCCTACATATGAGGAGGCTTTGTAAACAGAGACAGCCCCATGCAGCAACACAGAACAGCGCTTCACTAGACCTGATGCTAATGTGACTTAAACAGAAAAAGAACAATGCTGCAATTCATGAGATTATCTGTTTCAGTTTCCGGTTGATGTCACAAATTCAACTGCTAGAGGAAAAATGTTAAATTATTTTTACACTTGTTTTTTTTTTAGCTCACGATGAATGTAAAGTCTGTTCTCTTTCAACATGAGGACATGTTTCTTTTGCTGTATTCCAAAACAGAGGTCAACTTTTATCTAACCATAACAAAATTCAGCATCTTTATGATCAATTCATGTTTTTTTAAAGGGACTATTTGTAACTTCTTACACGTATAAATCAATCCGGGTCGGTGTCCCATGCGCGCTCGCGTGTGGCTACGCGAAAATGAAAAAATGAAATGTATTGTGGTTTCAGCTGATGTGTTTCGCCTCACTGTTTTGACGGATGCTCGCTCACATTCAGTTAGCGCGTGCACACGGGCGAGCGCGAGCAACAGCACGCTGACTTTCGTTGACTTAACGGCCACAGGTGTCGCTGTTACAACCAATTTCTGATTCTTACAAACAGTCCCTTTAATAGCTGTCTCATGAAATTCAACAATTGTACTGTTGTGCACACACTGTCTCGTATATTCACTAAGTATAAACGGACACAAGCTTTTTCTTGTATTGTAGTTGTAATTGAGATTTCACGGTGGCATCGGTTAACACAGTAACATCCACCTGTAAATGTAGAAATGAATTTCTTAAATAGAATGCTCTTATTACCTCTTTATAAATCATGACGTGCTGGAAGTCGATCGTGTGCTCAAACAGACTGCTGTCTCGAGGAGCTGCCACCTAGAACACACAGACATGAATCAGGGCTCACAAGAGTTACTACAGTTTATCCTGGGGGGGACATTAATGTGTGTACTAGATTTCAAGGCAATAAATCCGAAGGTTTTTGAGACGTTCCACTCGGAACAACAAATGTCAACCTCATAGTGGCCCTACAGATGAAAATAACAGGCCATTTTTTTACTTTCTCGCCATGTTAAACTGTAATTGATACTCAATGATACTCAGTATTCTTTGAGCTTTACCAAGGAAAACATCAATGGGCCTTGGTCAGTGGCAGACTCAGGCTGTCTGAGGGCCAGGGGCGAAAAAAATTAAAAGGGACCAGCTGCATGCTGCGGGGCACCAGTGCACAGAAAGTTTTCAAACATGTAGGGCGGCCAAAATGGCACCGCATCGCGTCATGTTTTCTCTACTGGAAGGGCACTCTAGAGGGAACTTCATCACATTTTCTCCATTTAAGAGCACTTTAGAGGGCAATTGATCATGTTTTCTCCATTTAAGGGCACTCTAGAGGGCACTTCATCAGGTTTTCTTTATTTAAGGGCACTCTAGAGGGCAATTCATCACGTTTTCTCCATTTAAGGGCACTCTAGAGGGCACTTCATCACGTTTTCTCCATTTAAAGGTACTCTAGAGGGCACTTAATCACGCTTTCTCCACTGGAAGGGCACCCAGGGCACTTTATCATGTTTTCTCCATTGGAAGGGCACCCTAGAGGGCACTTTATCATTATTTATCTACTGTAGGGGCATCCAAGTGGGCACTTTCGCGGCATTTTTTTGGCGTTTTTTCATGGTCTTGGTACACAAGAGTTTGGTGCAGAAATTGAGTAGCGTTCACACTCACACATGGATTCGAAGACTTTTCAATGCACAGGCAGGATTCTGGAATATTGTGGCCCCAGTCCAGGTAGCCCTCATCCACGCCACAACACTGCAACTGAGAGGAAAGAAGGAAGGAAGAGGGTAATTAATGCAATACACTAGCGCGTGCATGCGATTATAATAAAGATGAGACACAATAAATATGCTAGAACTTGAAAGCATGCAGGAACTTAAACCCACACACACAAGGTTACCTACATCCATCTGAGCTTCCTTTAAGCTGTCTATAAGAGTCTCACTAGCATTACTCAGCGGCAGCATATTTAGGTATTCCCTCTTCAGTTCTTCAGCCTCCTGCACGACAAAAACAAAGTAACAGAAACAATATTAGACAAATTTGAAAATGTTACTGTATTTTTTGGAGGAACATTTGTGATTCACAAAATGTATTCGGTCAAAACCACAACCCATAAGCAGCCATGTTGTCTTTTTTTATTGCTTTTCCAAAACCATAACCTATATCTCTGGGGGTGTTATTGTAGCAATATTATTTGCAAATGTGTTTGGATAGTTGTGCAACTGTATCCCAATCCTTATGTGCGTAGATTTGTGAGCGTGTGCACTAATCTCTAAATGTGCATTAGCCATCTGTCCATGTAAAATAATTTGAAAATATGTACCCCCCAAAAAATGTAAACAGCCTTTTATTAGTGAGTGAACACGTGACTTTTGCTACACTCCTGCCGTGCTTGAGATTTGCCAAGGTGTCTGGCGATATATCGCTAACAGGGCTTCTTTGCCATTTTAGCTGACAAAATCCACGCCGTCAGCTAGAAATGACATGCTTTTGTTTACTTCTTTTGACCCATTGTTACAAAAATTACTACAAATTTCAAAGGGTTAATCTGCCACCATTATAACTGTAAACCGCATATGCGTGAATTGAAAGTTTGACAGGTGTACAGTGACTAAGAGGGGTGGTGTTGAGCTAACTGTCAACTGATCTTTGCTCCTGTCTGGTAGCACCGTAAAGTATTTCAAGAAACTTAAAGAGGACCCGCCTTTTCTTCCGTAACATAGTGATGTCACTCAGTAACACATTTGAATAATACCTGTCTAGCGGCTAGTTTGGCACGCCCTCAAACAAAGCTAGTTAGAGCGGAGCTGGAGCGGAGTCCGAAGACTTTGGTTCGGTTGATCAATCACAACAGAGTGGGCCAGCTGACCAATCAGAGCAGACTGGGCTTTTGGGGAGGCGGGGCAGGAGCTCAAACAGAGCGTTTCAGACAGAGGATGAAAAGAGGTGATGCAGCACAGCCGGTATGAGAAAAATAAAGCTTTTTTTGAACATTAAAGTATGTAAACATGTTCTAGTAGAAACCCAAAATACAAGTATGCACCTGAAAACAAGCATAATAGGTCCTCTTTAATATAAAAGCAATAGCACATGAACTTTTTCCTGTTTCTGTTTCTGTATTTGATTAATCAGGAATGCAGTTTTGATGCAGCCAGCCAGCTATAGTCCATATATATGTCTGTTTTGTACTGAGTCTAAAGGAAATGTCACAAAAGGCCAACACATTTGAGAGTCAATAATACCTGTGGTCGCCCGGCCAGTCCTTGAATTTCACTTGCAATCATGAACAGACTGCTCAGGATCATTACAACTACAAACTGAGACACACAGAAACATATACAGACATGAGCAATATGATTCTGGGAAAAGATTACATGTATTACTACCACTAATAACAATACAAATGTGTTTTTTTATTTACCCACCAATATAAGCGCCCACTTCTTCCCTTTGCAGGCACCATACACACCAATGATGGTCAAGACCAGAGTTACGATGGAGATAATATACATGATATGAAGGCCTGGGAGGACCTTCTCTAACTGGGGAGAGAACAAACAGAGAACCAGCAGGTCAGCAGGCTCGGTGAGCTGGGAAAGAAACCTGAGTTCAATGCCCTGATGCAATATGCATGCACGCTGCTCAAGTGTCCCAATTGTTGCCTTTAGCTCCTGAGGTCAACCATGGCAGTTTCTACACAGATTGCAATTTTATGTAAAATAAATGTTGAATGTTCAGTTGATCATTTCTAGAAAGATAGATATCTTTAGAGGAAACCGTCTTCATCTATCAGAAATGCTGGAATAGTATACAAACACTCAAAGTTGGACTTCAACCCTTTCTTTTAGAGTGTTGACTGTGTGTTTTGAGTTGTGTGGTGTTCTTGAATGAAGCTTTCAATAGGAAAAAAGCTGGAGTTTGACAAGTCACCATTCAGTCACTGACTCTGCTATTACGTGTATGCACACAGCGCTAAAAAGCAGCAATACAAATCAGAAAGAAAATGAGAAGGAGTTAACTTAACTCATACAAAATGATAGCCATTAGTTAAATGACCGGTGTTTTTGCAAGTTCAAGCTCTCAATTGAATTATGCATACTTATTACTGCTGTCAAAGTTAACGCGATAACGCGATAACGCCGTCGTTTTAACGCCACTAATTTCTTTAACGCATTAACGCAACTTGTGATTTTTAATTTGTAGCGGGCTCAGTTTTAAAGCTAGATCCATCAATCCATTGCTACCAACCGTGTCATACTAGCTTGTCTCAAAGGAGGCTAAATAACGCTCCAAACTTACGCTAAATGATGGCGAGGAAAAACTGGCATGGCCATTTTCAAAGGGGTCCCTTGGCCTCTGACCTCAAGATACGTGAATGAAAATGGGTTCTATGGGTACCTACATGTCTCCCCTTTACAGATATGCCCACTTTATGATAATCACATGCAGTTTTGGGGAAAGTCAGCACACTGACACACTGACAGCTGTTGTTGCCTGTTGGGCTTGAGTTTGCCTTGTTATGATTTGAGCATATTTTGTTATGCTAAATGCAGTACCTGTGAGGGTTTCTGGACAATATGTGTCATTGTTTTGTGTTGTTAATTGATTTATAATAATAAATATATACATACATTTGCATAAAGCAGTATATTTGCCAACTCCCATGTTGATAAGAATATTAAATACATGACAAATCTCCCTTAAGGTACATTTTGAAGAGATAAAAAATGTGCGATTAATTTGTGATTAATCATGATTAACTATGGACAATCATGTGATTAATCGCGATTAAGTATTTTAATCGATTGACAGCCCTAATACAAATGTTGCTGACCATTTTCTAATGCAGGCTCTAGGCCTACAGCTTTAGATTTTGAAGTATTTCCCAGGCAACTACTTGTTTCCATTCAAGTCTATACAGCAGACACTTTATTGTTTTGCTCTGCTAATGGATCCCTGGAACAAGTTTGTAACATGGTTACTGTAAAATGCGTGTGTTACCTCCTCATCTTCGTGGAAGTATCCGTGGCTGAAGAGAGTGGCTGCCAACAGCAGGGCACTGATGATCTGCAACAGCAGCAACACACCTCATTAGTCATCGCTGTCAAGGCCAGGAATAGAGAAGCATGATAAGCCAGCACTCAAGTAAAATTAAGAGGTTGTCAGGACCACATTTAGCCACATTACTGTGGTTATGATGACCATGTAACATATTCATCATCCGCCAGAGTGGACACGTGTAGCCTAGTAAGGTATTACATTATGAGAACATTATTACATTATAAATTAAGCAAAAAGAAGTTGAATAATGCAATAAATTCAGCGCATAGAGTAATAATTTTAAAAAACGAGTACTCTCCTTGTCTTCTTAAAGCATAGGAGCCCTTTTAGTCCTTAATGTAAAGCAACCGTCTGTCAGGTCTATAGAGCAGTGGTTCTTAACCTGGGGGTCGCCAGATCATTTCTGGGGGTCGCCAGATGGTTGTGGAGAATAACATGACATGTTTTAGTCTGGGGAATGGTTTTTTACATGGCAGTGCATCGCCTGTACCAGTGATAGGCCTATAATTTGCCTCAGAACATTATGTGTGTTTTGTGAGAGTCAAAGTGTGCCTGCAGATGAGTTTCTAATGGGGGGGATTTCCGAGAGAAAGAGTCACGGAAAGCATCAAAACTCCTCAGTGCCTGGAGGGGAGCACAATGGACAGACAGAGGTTGAACTGCTGTTTCCTAACTGGCCTAATAGGGACACACAAACAAAGCAAAACCACATGTTGCACAATCCAGTTCCCGTCTAGCCTGTGCAGCGTGGAAAAAAAAGATGAGGAAGATGAGAAGGAAGGAGGAGGAGATTAAAAACTGAATTATAAGTCTTTTATTCATTTTTTGGTTGATAAATAACCCAATAATATCTTAAAGATTTGTGCTACAAATACACAAAAAATGAGCAAACAATGAAGCAATTAATTAAGAAACTTAATAGAAAAAAATTCAATTAAAAAATTAGAAGAAAATGAATATATAATTACAATAATGAAAATAATGTTGCATGCTTGCCGTGAAAACATTATAGTTAGATTATAACAATAATCGCTTTATTATACTCATAATAGTGAGTAAGAAGTCACATAAGCCAAGTCCCTATAAACACCATATGGTCAGGTGTTATCTAAAGGGGATTTTTTTTAGCTATTGCAAAACTGCTGAAGCATTATTTATAGGCCTACTATTTTTCTTTTTTTATTATGCCCTGGAGGGATTTCTTTTGTTATTCACAACACCATCATGTCCATTTTCCAATTTCATCCACTGGGGGTTCACTTTCTCCCCCAAAATGTTTATTCCAACAATTTTTGGATTTTTCAAAATAAACAGTAAAATGTTCATAAACAAGTAACAAGAAAATTAATATATTCATATATAATAACAACAATGAAAATAATGTTGTTGCATGCTTTCTGTGAAAACATTATAGTTATAGAACATTACAATAATTGCTTTATCATACTCATAATAGTGAGTAAGCATGTCACATAAGCCAAGTCACTATAAACACCATATGGTCAGGTGTTATATCTAAAGGGGATTTTATTAGCCATTACAAAACTGCTGAATCATTATTTATAGGCCTAATATTTTTTTTTTTTATTATGCCCTGGAGGGATTTCTTTTGTTATTTACAACACCATCATGTCCATTTTCCAATTTCATCCACTGGGGGTTCACTTTCTCCCCCAAAATCTTTATTCCAACAAATTTGGATTTTTCAAAATAAACAGTAAAATGTTCATAAACAAGTCCTCTGGTTTCCAGTAGACTTGGAATCAACAATTAAAGCACTTTAATACGTTGCACTTAAAAACAACTGAATTGAAACAATCGACTTGCAGAGCATCTGATACAGAAGAAGCTGGCTTATGAATCATTTCACGGAGGGATAATCTGCATTTACTAACCCTGGCTCTGTGCCTCTGGTTTCATTTGACAATTAACTTTTTTTTCTGCAGCAGCAAAAAGAAAAAACACACTTACCGCGATCAAACTTATCACGATAATGTAACTCCGCTTCAAACAGGCGTTCACTTTCCCCATTGTGTTGCAATATCTGTAGCCTTCATGCAGTTTAAAGTTGTCCTATAGTAGAAATCCACATGCTACAGAGAGAGAGAGAGAAAGAGAGAGAAAGAGAAAGTTCTCTTGTTGTTACCCACAGCACCTTGGTGTTTGTGCATGCGTACAGAGGAGAGGAAGGAAACGCCCATGTTGTGCTGCTGAAAGGGGGCTGGCCATGTGTGTGTGTGTGTGTGTGTGGGTGGAGTTGGAGAGGTGGGGGGAATAATTAATATCATTTAGTGAAACATATTGTTCACACATGTTCAGATATGGTTGAATAATGTTTTTTTTTTTCCTGTTCTGAGGGTGTCTTGTGGCCAGAATCAGCTGCTCGGTGTGTTTTATACCTCAGGTCTTTTTGCAAAGTGAAGAATTCATGGATGAAATCTGGAGGATTTACACATGGCTCCGTTCATGGCTGCTGATTACATGTGTGTGTAAGCATTTAGCAGAAATGTATTTATTTTTAATAATACTTGCAACCACATTACTGCTGTTATGATGACCCCCCCATGTAACAACATTCATCATCAGCTATGGTTGGACATGTGTATACTTGCATTGCAACAACATAATCATGAACACACAACGGTGGATATTGTATAGGGGAGAGCGGGGCGATTTGAGCAGGTGGGTATAAGTTGAGACACCCCTATAGACAAAATTGGTGATCTGACCACACAATTTTTGAAGCGTCATTCGTTTTTACTGACCCTGAGGCCCATACGACAAGTGGCGAGCACATTTTAGTGATTCAAATTGATTTGTTTTTATGTTCAAGGAGTCGTGATTCTCGTGTCTGAACAGTTACGGACAAGTTTGGAAAAAATGTCACACATGCTCTGAACTGCTGAATGATATAAGTTTGTTAAATTGGCGGGGGTGGGTGGTAATTTGAGCCAAAAAGCCTCGGGGAAGTTGAGCCATTCCTAATTATATATAATTAGATTAGAGCTTCAACTTGTTATGTGAATCTCAAACTGCAAGGATTCAATTAAGGACAAAAATAAAAAGATGATCATTAATCAACTTTTAACCCTTTCTAGGACGTGCTTGGTCTTCGTTTTAGGGTCACCATCGGTCATGCCGCCCTTGTGAAGCGACCTCTCTCTGAAGAGCCAAATGCCTTTAAAGGCACAATGTGGGGGAGTTCTTTGATAACCTAGTGATAGACAGGTATGATTGATGGACTAGGCGTACTGATATGGCTCAACTTATTCTCTCCTAGGCTCATCAGGGGCAAGTTGAGCCAAACGTTTTTTTTTTAATTTTGGCATTACTGTCATTCCCTCACGTTAAAAACGCCTCAAGTAAAAACTTGGCCGCTTACCCCGGACACACGTGTTTTTTCCCCCCCTTTTAATCAACAGGAAAACATCAATTTGGACGAGCTTTCTCGTGCTGACTTCAGCACAGTACGGTGAAAAGGAGAGTAACCACAGGTCACAATGTTAGCAGTGAAAGAGAGAAAGTCGAAACATGAAGGAGGGGCATTAAATTCTTATTTTTCTATTTGTTTTCTAGTGAACTTGCCTTCAGCTCAGTCCCCTAATAAAGCACTTTTTGTCTGCTGTTGTCTTGAACGAACAAAGGAACTAGTGAGCGGCTGCTGCATCACATGACCTCCCATCAGAGAGCCACACACACACACACATTCGAACATACACTCACACCATCTATCCATCCATCCATCCATCCATCCATCCATCTATCCATCTGCACATTGCTGCAACATTATTGTTCCCTGGAGTCCTTCCAGAAGAATTTCAATTGTTAAAGCAGATCCAGGGTGGAGCATTTCCTGATGGAGCATAGAAACATCTGGAGAGTGTGATGAACACACACGCACACACACACACACACACACACACACCAATACAGACATCCATATCCAAACCTAAAGCTTCCTCAGTGCCCCATGCTTCCAAATGTTTCAGTAACCAGCGCGCATCCATAAAATCATTTGGCACACACGCATGTGTATGTTGGCATGCAGTCACACATCTGCAGGACATGAATGCACAGAGACATTCTGTGGCGCAGAGGATGTCGGTGGTGGGTGGAAGGAGGCAACGGGCCAAAAAATCTTTTATTTTACTGGAGACGTTTGATGAATAAATGATGCACATTGATTCTCGTGGAGCAACATTCTGAGAATATGTGGGAATACTTAAGGAAATACAAGAGTGAAGGATGATACTGATCAGTATCATGAGAGAATCTTGTTGGCGGAGAAAAGTCCATGTGTGAATGAAGTGTGTAAAGACCTAAACAGGGTTTCACATGTGACTTTCAGCGGTTGACCAATTGATATTTTCCGTGTATTAGTCCTTTTTCACTTCTCTGTCTAGCTCCCATGAACAATTTCTCCTTTTCCTGTTCCTATAATGTCAAATGATCACATGTGGCAATCCTTAAGATTTCAGTCCTGGTTGATTTAGAAAACTATTTGAGTGAAAATAATACAATTGTGCTTAGAGTTTAGCAATCTGGAGTCTTTTTGTTGATACATGAGCATAGATATAGAGTACAAAAATTCTGTTTCTATGTTTATGAGCTTCAATTTTTCCAGTATTGTGTGCATAGTTTCATTTTTTGTGTATGCAATGGAGAAAAACTGTAATTTTCCAGGAATGCCACAACAGACGCCCATTTCATAATACTGCAAATATATAAATATGCAATACTTTCATCAGTGGGCTCAATCACCATTGTGTTACCTCATTTGGCGATAGACAGTGACTTAACAGACACTTATCTGAATTAAAATCTTCAAGATTGCCACTTTAGAAAGATTCTTTTGTCACAAAGCTGATTGAGATACTGGACGCCACATCAGCATGATGAACAACACAATAGTCACTCATGATCAGTAATCTCCAGACAGGCGAAGACAAATAGTTCAATTGTCCAGCAGCTAACTAATCACATGTGTTATCATTCAGAGCCTCTGTATTAGGTAATTAAAGGGGCACTCCGTTGATTTTACACATGATGTCTGTGACGTCTGTGAGAACAGTTGAATAATGTCTTATGTAGCTCTGGAGATCTTTTGTAGAAATGCAATTTAACAACGACATGCAACAAAATAAATCTACAGCCTTTAATTGAGAGGAAGTTTATATATTCACGCTCCTTAGTTGAAGGGTTTTTAGAGTAAATATTGAATTGGCTTCACATTGTTTCAGCAGACTTTTCTGCTACTGTTATCCTCTCAGTGTAAAATAAAATAAAACTATCTTTTGCTTGTTTCTGTTATTTCCCCTTTAAGTATAATTTAACAAACAATAACTATTAGTGAGCTTTAAAGGTGCTGGTTGATGGATTTTGTTACCTTTAAACAGAGGTCGGCTAGCTGTTTCCCTCGGTTTCCAGTGTTTATGCTAAGCTAAGTTAAGCTAAGCAAACCATGCAGCTGCTGGCTGTAACTTCATATTTACTGTAGTAAAGTAAGTGAGTGGTATCAATCTTCTCATCTTTTGGCAAGACAGCCAATAAGCATATTTCACAAATTGTCACACAATTCCCTTAATATTTTCTTATGTTTTTGGGATATATGTGTGTTTGTGCAAAGTTTCATACAGCAAATTTTGAACTTAAAGGTCCCATATTGTCATTCATACCTCATGCTTTTCTGGTTCATACACTATTTTGTGTTTCTACTAGAACATGTTTACATGCTGTCATGTTAAAAAAAAAAAAAACTTTATTTTCCTCATACTGTCTTCCTGTATTTACCCTCTGTCTGAAACGCTCCGTTTCAGCTCATTTCAACAGAATGGCAACGGAACTGAGTTGCTAGGCAACAGTTTGGGTCCATGTTTACTTCCTGTCAGCTGATGTCATTCGCATACAGTGCAACAGGAAAAAAACTGGGACACATTTAGAATGTTACGTTTAAAACAGTGTAATGGTCTATATACTGTTCATTTGTGACATCACAAATGGACAGAAATCCTGACGGCTTGTTTCAAAGACACAGTCTCTTAATACAGGTTGTGTGTATTTCTCCATGGATTGAGTGTTTCGATACTTTCACAGTATTTGTATAGCACTTAAACCTGCTTCATAATATAAAAGACTTTGTACGTGCTGTACTTCTGGGATAGAAGAGGGGATAAGCATTTTGTTTTGTCGCCAACTCCCTTTGTTTTTGAATACTTCGGTTCCGGTGGGGCAGATTAGCTGATACTGCAGCTGTGTGTTTATGCTGAATCACTGTGAGGGATTCTTCAGCAGTCAAATGAATCCTTATACAGAAGAACACTTACATCACCAGCAACAACAGCACAAGTTTGGGAAGCAAGTATCATCATGGTTTAAACGTTTCCTTAAAGTGCTCAGCAGATGCAAATCCTCCCCCCACTCCCGGGGGGACTCTTTCAGGGCCTTGGTCCAAAGCTGCACCACCAGTACGCTATTAGGAACATATCACTATAAATTTAATCAATGTGCACTTTAGAGTCAATGGGTAAAATGTTTGCAGGAAGTTATGTAACTAATCTGGATCTACAACCTTGAAATGTAGCCCAGATGTCCTTCAACAGTCAGGAAAGGGACCCTCACTCTGGAGAAATACGCTCTCACTCTTTTTCCATTCCAGTCAGGCTGTGGTTATTTTGTACATGTTGCCGATGACCTATTGCCTTCTTAGGTAGTCCCGGGAGGTGAGCAATGGCGTAGTCTAATCCACTGATTATTAGTGTTTGTCTTGGAGAAAGTTACACATTCCTCATATGTTGCTCAAAACTCCCAAGAAAGTCTCTTTGGGGGAGTCTGTGATCACCAAGGTCTCACTTACAGGAGGCCTATGTTAGAGAATCAGAAATTTATAAGAGATTTAAATCTATGGCATTAACATAAAGTTAAAGATGAGGAAACAGGCCTTTTTATATTGCGTGTGGGGAGTGTGGGGAGTGTGTGTGCGTGTACCGTTTCCTGGCTTCAAGTTCTGTAGTTTACGTGCAGCCAAGACAAGATATATGTGGCAGTATGGGGTGATAAGACAAGACAAAATATTTTGACAGTACAACTTGAGTTATTTCCAGGAACTGCTATTGCTCAGAATGAATGCCATGAAACAAAAACAAGTTCTTCTGCGAGTGTTGTCTGACCACAAAGTGGATAAAAGAGTATCAAATATCCAGTTCAACCCGCAGTGCCAGTAAACCACCCTCCCACCAACCGGGTGACGAACCTCCCCTGCAGCACTTGTATCAAATTGCTCTGCTCTTCAGTTTCCATGGCACACACACCAAGTCTTTGTAATAATTGTCATATGACAATGATGTTTATAAAAGCAATAATGGATTACGAATGGGATTTTGTTTGCTGCCGATGTTTTATGGTGATTGAAAGCTCAGGAAAGCTACTAAATGGACCTAACGGTTAATTGTGAACCTCAACATTATCTTTTACTTTGACAGTACAAAATCCAAATATAAAACACCTGATTCATTTGGTTCTATTACTGGGTTGATTTCACATATGTTAATAAATATATATATATATATAAAAAAAAATCCCCATTGTTTGATTTATTCTAGATATTTATTTGATAAGACAAGATATTCTTTGTTTAAAAGTGTGCTTAAAATACATTAAAAATATTGACTGAACCGACATAAAATCTATGCATATTTGTTTATGTATTTGTAATGTACAGTATATTGCACTATTATTACTATTCTAATAATAATAGTAGTTAATAATTATAATAGTTAACAATAATGATAATGATAATGAAAATAACAATAATAATAATAATAATAATAATAATAACATATCAAATTAATTCCATTATATATGTAAATAAATAAATATTTAAAAAAGAAAATCCCCATGTGACATTTGTTTGATTTATTTTAGATATTTATTTGATCAGACAAGATATTCTTTGTGTTTAAAAGTGTGCTTAAAAAACATAAAAAATATTGAATGAACCGACATAAAATCTATGCATATTTGTTTATGTATTTGTAATGTATATTGCACTATTATTACTATTCTAATAATAATAATAATAATAAAAATAATAATAATAGTAATAGTTAACAATAATGATGATGATGATGATGATGATAATAAAAACAACAACAATAATAATAATAATAATAATAATAATAATAGTTAACAATAAGGATAATGATGATGATAATAATAATAATAATAATAATAATAATAATAATAGTTTACAATAAGGATAATGATGATGAAAATAAAAACAACAACAACAATAATAATAATAATAATAATAATAATGGTTAACAATAAGGATAATGATGATGATAATAAAAACAACAACAATAATAATAATAATAATAATAATAATAATAATAATAATAATAATAATAATAATAAAAACATATCATACTAATTCCATTTAATTATTTGAACTTAATTGGGATATTCTTATTGCTCCAATGATATATTTATTAGCACTTACAGCACTATTATAATAACATTTAGTGCTCCACATAATGAACCAGGACTATTATATGTTTCTGTCCCTTTAAGAAACGTCACATGACGGTCACATGACGCGGAAGTAGGCTGAATTGTCTCAGCGCTGTTGTGTTTACATCAACAGCTCCTCGTTTACATACCGCGTGTAGCTTCGTTGAGTAAACAAACAGTCATAAGTTAGCATTATTCCTTCACAATAAAGGTGAATCATCGTTTTAAAGACAGGCATGAGCATTGATTTCTTTGTTGTAGCAGCTACAGCTCTCTGTCAGCCCTGTCGAGGTGGGATTCATGTGTAGGACACGGATGTTTCTGTAAATAGACGAGCTATTTCGCATGTGTAAGCCAAGTTTAAGCAGATATAAAGCATCTATCATCTTTCTAAACCTCCTGACAATTTTTTGTAAGGTGTACCCTATCTCTGATTGCTTTTAAAAAGGTAGGTTTTAAAGCCCTGTTATCCTCTACTACCGTCTAATGTATATGTCTATGTTTATCTTCTCTATTGTGTCTGATTTTGTATATTTTGTACATTTGCTATTAGATTTACTCTTTTAAAGTCTATTTTTTTCTCTTAAATACATGTAAAGCACTGTAACATTGCCTTAAGTGTATGAATTGTGCCATATAAAAACACATGCCTTGTTTTTGTCTTTAGACACAGCTTACACATTTTGTTAAAATTGCAAACCTTTGAATGAATGAATGAAAGACTTTATTTCGAAAATAAAATAAATAAAAACAGATACAAAATATTAACAAACAAAACAAGCGTAATAGTGTCCGAAAAGGAGTATAGGTAGAAGTAAAACTTATATTTCCCTACCCCTTTCTAACTTCTCCTCTATTAACTCATATATCATAGAATGATAATATAATATAATATAATATAAAAACTATCCCAGATTTATTTACATCCCTTTACCTCTCCTGTGTTTCACTCTGTTTGCTGATGTTTGCTGATGTTGTTGCTTTGACACCTGAATTTCCCTCCGGGGATTAATAAAGGTTCATCTTATCTTATCTTATCTTATCTTATCTTTGTCCTTTTCAGGAGTAACAGGAGTGAAGTGAAACATCTCTGCAGCATTTTGGATGAAGCGACCATGAAGCAGGACAGTGATGCTGTGAACGTCCCCGCGTGCTTCATATCAAACCACGAAGGTTTTCTCGGGAGCATCAAAAACTTCATCAAAGACTTTGTGGTGACTGAGATAGACATCTCTGGACAGCGTGTTAACACAGCAGCAGCAGCCACAGCCACACACCACACACCAGACTGTGCCTCCTCAGATAAAAACAATGAAAGCAGTGCAGAGTGTAAGTGGAATAATCACTCCTCGGTCTCGCAAGACACTGATGATGCAGAAGCTGACTGTGGGCAAGACGTCACCATACCTAGTCCGGGCAGCTTCGATCTAAGTGTGATTTTAGGCCAGTCCGTCAGTGAGGAGCTGGAGCAGTTTGTGTTGACTCTCAAAGAGAAGCCGACCAAGCAGGAGCTATCTCTCGGATCCTTCGCCGACAAACACCACAGAGCCAACGTCCACCGGGCCGTCAGACACCGCTTCCCCTTCCTCATGACCGTCACCATTCAGCCCGAGATCAGAGTGAGGGAAGACCCCGACTACAGGGAGCTCTCGCAGCTGGTCACGGAGGACGAAGCGGAGGACTTCTTCAGGTTCATAGACGCCAAAGTGCGAGGCTCGTCCTATACGTTCGGACCCGACGACGACAAGGAGCACAGGACGGTGGTGCACCACTTCCTGAGCCGAAGGTTCGGCAAACTGGTGGAGACTAAAAGCTTCACCGACCAGGGGACGACGGCGATCTCGGTTAGGCTGAGAGAGCAAGGGAGGCCAAAGAAAAGAACCGCAGAGGAACGTAAAGAAGAAGATGTTTATACTGGTATGCTGCAGAATTTGATCAAAACTAACAATTTTTTGATTATTTTCTCAATTGATAAAATGTCAGAAAATAGCCCATTTTGTCCAACCAACAGTTCAGAACCCAAAGATATCCAAAATGATATCATACAACACTAAGAAAAACCGCAAATATTCACATTTAAGAAGCTGAAAGTCTGTTATAAAATAACTTCAACTAATTATTTCAGCTCTGGTAAGGTGATAATCATATCACAAAATATGTGCTTTCCCCCTCAATTCTATCTGCGTATTTGTTCAGACTCTGAACGCATACCAACTGGCATTTTCTTGAGGTTTGTGAATGTGCCAAGTCTGTTTAAAAAAAATGCAGAAAAGCATGGGAAAGTACACATAGGACAATACATTTCTGTTGTTTTAGGCCCCTCAGTCAGTTGACTCTCACAGGATGACCCAGCATACCTCATCGAAGTCACACACCAATTGATATCTTTAAATATTTGTACCAACTGAAGGTCCCTCACAGGGAAGGAAACCTTTAAAATTGAAACAATGTAGTAAGTCAGCGTTTGTAATCAGATTTCCCTGAAGCAACACTTAACATTAGAATGAAAACACTCCTGTGTGTGTGTCCTCTCTTTCAGCTTTCACTCTGCGTAAGGAGAACCTGGAGACGCTGGAGGCCATCAGCTACATGGCGGCCGCTCTCGGGGTCCTACCGTCCGATTTCACCTACGCCGGGACCAAGGATAAGAGAGCCATCACCTACCAGGCCATGGTGGTCAAGAAGGTCTCGACTCAACGGTAGTGCTGCGTTTCTTTCATGGATTTTGGTTTGGGAATTTTTACACTGTTCATAAATTGGCTGAAGATAGTGACAGATATCTATTCCATTTTCCCAGAGTCCAAGGGGATTTATTCAAATGTCTTGTTTTGTCAGACCAACAGTCCAAAGATGTTTAGTTAAAGGTGCTACATTTGATATCCAGAGCATTAATATAGCAGCAAACAGCTATTTGCTATGTAAAGATATAGAGGAGTAATGTCTACCTGAGCAGAGAATGAAGTCGCTCTCCCTCTGTGTGTGTTGTAAGCCGAGCTTCTCCTTGCTTTGTTGACAAAGCTCTCATACAGCGTTTACAACTGATAACGAAATTTTAACCCAAGGCGCAGTCGCGGAAGTGTAGCACCACCCTCTGGTTTCACCTTAGATAAACACTGTTATCTCTGAACAGCACTTTCGCCATTTTTGTTGAGAGAAAATAGAAATGCTCCCAATCCCGTATTTAGCACCTTTAAAGGTGCAGTGTGTAGGATTTGGCAGCATCTAGCGTTGAGGTTGCAGATTACAACCCACTGAAACTTCTCCAGTGTGCCATGTTAAGGTTCTTTACTGTTGTTAGAATTCCCTCAAAATGAATGCCAAAAATCAACCACCTATTTATTTATTTCATGTTATTTATCACTAGGTTGAAAGAGAAGACAGCCGAGTTCGAGAAGAGAGGGATGCGTCTTTCTCAGATCCGCTCCGTCAGCGAGCCTCTCAGGCTTGGGCGACTCCAGGGGAACCACTTTGACCTGGTGGTCCGCGACCTGAGACCGCACGGGGCCGGTGACGCACACTCCTCTGGTGCAGACACACACACTCGCCTGGCAGCGCTGGTAAAGGAAGCAGTGGAGAATGTCAAGGTACCATTCAAATAGTTTCCAAATTCATTTGAGAAGCACTCCTGCTGTTCAGTAGTACTTGAAATATGCTTCCGATGACTTTTCAAATTAGCAAAGACACAAATCAATGGCCACCGCCACGTTCACCCGGTTTGTTGCTCTTCGCAGGCCAGAGGTTTTGTCAACTACTACGGGCCGCAGAGGTTTGGCAGCGTGCAGAGCGTTCAGTCTGACCGCGTAGGCCTGGCATTACTCAAAGAAGACATGGTGAGTGTTTCAGACAGTTATTACGTTCATGACTAGCTGTTACTTCCCTTCATGCTGTGAAATGAGACTGAGCAGCGACCGGTTCCTCAAAGTGGGTAACCAACGACTGCACGAAGACCTGAAAACACTTCCAGAAGGAATTTATGCCCTATCTAGACTGCACAGTACCGTGTTATTAGTGTGTGTTGTGACGTGTGTTGTTTGCGTCAGGTGAGCGCCGTGCGTCTCTTCTTCACTCCAGAGGACGGCAATGATCCTCAGAGCCACGCTAAGAGACACTTCCTCCAAACAGGTGAGAGCTAGGACAACACTGACCACTTTAGTTTCAGTTGTTTTTAATTAAGATGACTAAAGATGATGTGAAAGTTGCTTCCCAAGAACTTTTCAATACAGAATTTGGAGGAACTATGACTGGGCCTTTGCTGGTCATATTCCGGCGAATACCCAGTTCCTCTATTTATTTCAAAGAATTTGCTGAGATCCATCATATTTTCTAGAAACCTATTTTCGTTTTTTGCTCTGTTGAGAACAACTAATGTCTCAAATTTCTGAGTTTTGGTTATATTAAAATGTTGTAAATTACCTAAATGTGAATCATTTTTAGCATGCCCTAAGTGTTTTACTTCCTCATCTTTCCTACTTCTCCATAACCAGATAACGCTAAGGAGTCGTTGGCGCTGATGCCGTTGTCGAAGGCCAGGGAGCGACTCATGCTCCGGGCCCTGAACCGCTACGGTACTGGTCCGGATGGTTGTACCCAAGCCTGGCTCAGCCTGCCACACAGCATGAGAATCTTCTACCCACACGCCTACTGTAGCAGGTAGCAGCTGCAAGTACAATCTCAGAAACACCCTTTTTTTTTTAATGTGATTCCTGCCCAGTTCAAACACAAACATATTGTGGCTTTTTACTGTTGGCTATTGAGCAATGTTGATCTCCCAGTGCTGAAACTGGGAGATCAACATTATTTATTTGCTTTCCACAGCTAGATTGTCCCATTCAGTGTTAGGATTTAACCCAACCTGTGCCTCATGTATTATCATTACATTTGAGTCACAAAGCTAACTAGGTTTAACCCAGCATCACCTGCTTTCATCTCTTTCATTAATTAACAAATTCTATCTTAAATGAGTGATTTGCCTTCTTTTTACATATATAAGGTCAAAATCATTTTGGGAAGTTAAAATCAGCTCCCACTGCTTTAATTGTTTAATAGTGATAATTCTGCTGATGTGTTGTCAGAGTGTGGAACGAGGCGGTGGCACACAGGCTGACTACTCTGGGCCACAGCGCCCGGCGAGGAGACCTGGTGTGGATGCAGGAGGACACTGTAGAGACCGGCCCGGCTCAGGTGAGAGAGAGGATGATCTGTTTTTAGGAGGAGAAAAGATGATTTAACATGTAGGATGGGATGCAGGTATCTTTTTGCTGCTACAGTGAACACTGTCCCGGACTAAGTATGTTCATGCCCTCTGGCTATCACAGGCAAACTAGGTGCTGATATAGGTCAGTCTCCTCACTCTGAGCCCTGCAGAGGAATAAATAAATTGAGTTTTTAGTGTTCTGGTGAACCCAGAATCTAACACACAACAGTGACATGTGGGGAGAGCTTGGACTTAAACTGTATCTCAATAATAATTAAAAAAAAAAACAATAATAAAAATAAATGAAATAGTTTTACTTTTATTTTGGTTTTTATTTTTTTATTTCTTTATTTATACTTTCTTTATTTTAATTATTTAATTTATTTCTTTTCATTTATCTATTTTTCTTTCTTTGTTCTCTTCTTCCGTTTGTACCAATGGGTGTATAAAATACAAAATTAATAGTAATAATTGCAAATATGTTGGACATTTTGTGGATGTACTATTTCATAAGTTGATTGCTATAAAATTATTAAAAAAAAACCTTATCTCAGATAAAGTAAAGTAATATATCAAACACAAATGAAGACAACTCAAGTGTCTGGGTTTAAATGTGTATACGTGCTGTTTTTTTAAGCAGAGTGAATGAGTACTTACAACTTCAAAGATTTAATAATAATAATATTAATTAAAAAAAACCCCAAAAGACTTGAATTTCTAGAGTCCAAAATGTCAATTTTTTTATTTTACAGTCTCAAGTTCAAAATCCTCAGAAGTCCAAATATAAAAAGTCCCACGGGACATTGTCCAAAGGCTCATTCTAAGTCTGATGGGGGAAAAGTCCTTTTCCCATAGGAGGGATAAGACCCTTGGGTCTTGGTGGGTTTCTTAAATAAGGACAGCGTCTTACATAATCATCTTGTTGTCCAATAAAACAGCTCAAGGACATTTCAGCAGTAAACCGGGTTATTAAAGGACACATTCTCTTCTCAGGGATTGTACTTGTGACCTCTTGATTGCTCTACATATTGTCACATTTTGCAAAAACCATGTCAGTGCTGCTGACCTTTTCCTTCTTTGATTCTCCAGATCCATGTGGTGACGGACCAAGAGGAGCAAGACGGAGTGTACACACTGGAACATGTATGTAGTTTAGTGAAATACTTCTACTTTAAATGCTTCTGTTTCTTACTTTTCTCACCACTGTGTTTTTATTACCCCGTCAGGTGTTGCTACCGATGCCGGGCAACACCGTGAAGTATCCGGAAAACGCCATGGCGACTTGGTACCAGGAGCGACTGGCCAGAGACGGACTGGACGAATGTCGCTTCAGAGTCAGCAACCTCAAACTAAATCTGCCTGGCTGCTACCGCCCCCTGCTGGCCGTACCACGCAACCTCAGCTACCAGCTGCAGAGAGCAAGCTGTGTGGAGGGAGGAGGAGAGGTGACAGGAAACAGCAGTAGAAATAGTGACCGGCAGCTGAACGGCACAACAGTAGAAGGGAAGCAGGACTCGCTCACTCTCACATTAAACTTTGACCTGGACTCCTCCTGCTACGCTACCATCTGCCTCAGAGAGATCATGAAGTGTGACCCCTAGAGGTCAAGGGACATTGGTCCTGTTGTATTTCTACATACTTTGCAGAAGAGAAGGAGCTTTCTTGTTTTAGTTTTTGTAACCCATCATTGTGATACATTATTAGTAGCCTTTTTGGTTTATCGTTGAAGTAATGAGCATAAGACGTGTTAATAAATAGAAAAAAAAATGCATAAAACGTGCAATTGATAAAACAAACGAACAAATCTAAATGTTAAGCCGTGTAAACAGTGTTTGTGTTTTGTGCCATAAATAAAACTTTTAGAAATAAAAGTACTTTTCTTTTTAAAAACTTTCTGCACTTTTATTTTGAAATTTTTTAGTTTTCCCACTCAAAATATATTTGGATTTAAATCTGCGATTCTGTAAGTTTTACAAATATGAAATAAATAGGCTCCAAAATCTTCAGTTTTGCCTCTGCAGAGTTAATTTCTCTCGCTGTAAGATTTGTGATAATTGGTAGAAGAAATCATTTGAATATCTTCCAAGATAACAAAATACATTTCTTTGCTAAATAAGTAATCGTAATTACTATCCCACATTCTTCTGTTATCTAGAGAAGGATCAGGTGCAGTGTTAAAAAGATACAGACGCACATTTCCATTTTGAACAAACAAATCTTTTTAAAAGAAATATTTAATGCTGTATTTTTTTGGCTTTCTGAAAGTGTTTCGCTACCATCCACGATTAGTTTGACTTTTCACCAGCTGTGACAATTTCCATTGTGCATTGCATTGTGGGACACAATGGTGCCCATCCATCAGCACTCATCTTACACTCAGGCTACGTTCCAAATCAAATACTTTTTCTTTTTACTTTTAGTACATACTGCAGCTGCCCTGACAAAGTACGTACTGTTGCATACAGTATGCATACAGTTGGGACATACTACTTCATAACATTGCGCCTTGAACTTTGACCCTCTTGTGCAGAGAATTGTGGGTCCAGAATGCGACCAGATGTAGTAGGACATCCTGGTATTTTTGGCATACTGCATTTGACATACTATGTATTAGGTCAAACTAAATCTTTTTCTGGCATACTAAATAGTATGGGTATTGTAATGCACAGTCTATTTCTATTTATTTATTAGTTTATTAGATAGCCACAACTAATGCAGTCTGATACAACTGTCCTGCAATAAATCCAACCGTTATAAAGGCTATAATGTAGTAGTTGTCATGTGCATAGTGAGTGCTTTCAGTATATTTAATTTTGTCATTTTACATTAGGAACACACTTGCATACTAACAATTAGAATTAGTGTTTATTATGGAATTTGGGTCACTTCATATTTTCACTCATTTTTGGTTATTGTACTGTCCACTAATCACCACTAGATGGAGACAAAACACAACAATAATCAGTCACTTCCTACTCCTCTAAATGTAATGTAAAAAAACAGACTTTAAACTTATTAAAATTATTAAACTTATTTGTAAAAGTGTGAATGTTTCATTCCCTAAGTGTCCACCAAATGACCCTGGGTCATATTTGCATATTGAGTTCCTTATCTGAGAGAAAACAGCACCTTCACCACATGCCTAAGAGGTTGATGATGTTAATGAGTATATCACCCTCCTAATCTTGGGACTAAATCCATCGTGCCAGTTCATATGATCCACTCTCACGTTAAAAAAAAAAAGAAAAAAAGAAGAGCTGTGCACCAGCAGGAGAACCAATATAAAATATAATGAAGCATAAAATTCCGGTGTAATTGTGACGCTGAGGGGCAACATCCGTTCTGTATTACAATTCTCCCCCTCCTGTGACTAATTTATGCAATTTTGATGAGAACGTTTAAAGACAGCAGCATATAAAACCTCACGTTGGATGTAGCTCCGGGCTATTTTTTAATACCCTGTTACTGTAAGCAATGTGCAAAGTGACTGTGTGGATGTTTTAGTCGGAGGTGGGTTCTGACATGCTGCCTGTCATCAACCCTCAGCGCTGTTTGATAAAGTGCCTGCCTGTGAGCTAAACTGTCTGCCAAGGAGACGCATTAGCAGTAATGAGTTTTTTCACTGTTTGAGGAGTTTTGTTACAAAATGACACACTATATCCAGCAGAAAGGAAAGCAGATAATTGAAATCCTCGCAGTAAACACTTAAGGACTGAATCCTATACTGTGTATTAATAGTTTCTTGCCTCCGGGGTCAAAGTCAATCTTGACAGATATATCGTGCAAATTCTTCTCCATGTTTTCGAGTGTCTTTGTTTTAAACAGTTCTCACATATTGACATCAAATGAGACGTAAAATCGTGTGCTGGGTGGATCCCCATTTCTCCCCACATGTGGCATAAAAGCCACATATTTAAGTGTGAAACTCCTCGACCTCTCAACAGTCTCATTAAATCCTCAACCACTTTTATGTCACCTTGCCTGCAGATGTCTTCACTGAAACAGGCCATTTACCAGAATGTATAAGCCAATAATCACAGAAAAACAAGAGAGTTAAAGATGAGTTCCTCTGCGAATAGCTCCTCCATTAAAGGAATAGTTCAACATTTTGGGAAATAGCTTTAAAGAAGCTGATTATGTTACATTTGACAGAGCCAGGATAGCCATTTCCCCCCCATTTGCAGTCTTTATGACTGTTCATATTTACCACACAATCATGGAGAGTGGTATCAATCCTCACCTAACGCTTGGCAAGAAAGTGAATAAGCTTATTGCCTGAAATGTAGAACAGTTAATTTTTTTTCTGTGGTTGCTGTGACAGCTTTACCACCATGTGTCCGAGTCGTTCTATCTTCGTTCCGTTTCTTCTGTATTTACTTCCATTTCCCATCAAACTTCCACTGGTTTTAACCTATAGATGTCACATCCACACATGTTTTCAGAGGACTGTAAATCCCATGTTGCATCCAAGGTATTGAGTCAAACATATTGGGGTATTTTTCAGTATTGCACAACTCAAACTTAAAGGAGCAATATGTAGGACTGACACAGCTAGCGTTTAAAATGTCTAACGGCAGTTCAAATTCAAAACATTGGAGCCGTGGCCCGTCCGCTCCTCCGGTGTTACTAATAGCAGTTAGCGCAAGTTTTCACAATCTGAGTTACCTTCTGGACACGACCGTATTAGCCTCTGTCCAGTAGTAGTAGTAGTCGGAATCACTTCCCCGGCTGTGTGTCTCAAATACTCGCTGCCTTGATAACCCAGCCGTACACGGACCAGAGAAAGATGTGCCAAGGGTTTTCAAGTCTGGCAGAATCTAATGTTGTTATCTGAAGGCAGAAGGCTGTGTTTGCGTGCCAGTTTGTTTCATATGTGGCAACAGGGTGTTTAAATGGGCCATGGACGGGATCACACCGACCAAAACAAAAACAGACGTTCCGGACCGGAATGGACATTTCAAAGGAGAACACACCGGCTGTAGCCTTGTTGTCGGAGAAGCCAGTATTTCAATTTTCACGTTTCCTTAATCTCTGATGACATATCATGGTCATTTTATGATTTATTACAGTAAATATATTACATATTGGTCCTTTAAGTATTACAAAGTCCCAAGGTTGTAGGCTATATAAAACAATGAATATGATCCATCACCAATATATAGTTTACTGGCACACGTTGGTGATTCTGTACTCTGCACAAAAAAATCAAATATATTGTACTGTGCTCGTGTGCCTAAAGCCCAGTAGTTTAAAAATAGCCTATAATTGGTCTGATTCTACATTACAGATAGTGAGTACAGGACTATATCTTGCCCGGATATGATTCCTCTATATAGACAGAAATGGACGAGTGACGTCTCCTCATCCTCGGGCTGAGTCCCGTCCCAGCCGGCTGTAGATAAATGTTGACCCACTTCAGTTGCAAAGATGACAACTTTACTACTCGTCTCGCTTCGTTGAGAAGCAGAGCAAAGGCTTGAGAATGAGAAGGGGAAGTCAGGGGTTATGAAAGACATTTGCCATGGACGTACAGTGATTTCTCCTCGCAATGAGAGACGGAGGAGGAGGAGGAGGAGGAAGCCGAGGGGTTATGAAAGACACAGAGCAGTGTGGTTTTCTCTGGCCAAGATTTTTTTTTTGCAGCCCTTTAAAGGCCCTGGAAACATATTTTCTCAATCAGCTTCTTACTATGAGAAATGGGGTCCTACATGAATACAAAGGTTTCTGCCAAAGTTGGAACAATGTTGGCTATTTCAGTCGCTCTTCTTGTGGAAAAAGCTGACGTCACATAGTTCTGTGCACCCACAAGAATAGTAATAACAATACCCACACTCACAGCTAATCGATGACAGCATTTAGCCATCAGAGTTTTTGAACGTCAATAATTAATATCTAAGGATCTTTTCGTTGAAGGCTATTTCCAAAACTTTGATCGTGCTTATTTAGTTATGAATAGTGATTTTCTTTTTTTTTTAAATGAAGATTTGAAACCAAGTTTAAAGGGGCTTTAAGTGTGGGAGCCATATAAGTGTTGGGCTTGGAAACACCTGTCAAAAAGACGAGGAAGAAGAGGGAGACAGGAAGAAGGATGGAGAAGATAGGATGATCATCATTTCTTGCCGTATGTTCTGGTTTAATCAGCCTATTCAAAGCTTATGGTAATGTAAGGGGTTCATACACACACACACTGACACAGCTCCTCGTTCACAATTAGACGTATAAACATCCCAGCGACCTTTGACCTTCCTGAGCTGTCTGCTATCCAGTCACTTGATTGGCAAGTGGTTCGCCGTGTTTTTACTGGAGCAGACGCTGATACGGGACTGTGCATGTGGGAATTTTGAAAATGTACGTGCATGTGTGTGTGTTTGTGAGCTTGTCTGTGCCTGCTAAAGAGAAAGCAAAAGAGTGAATGTGTGTGTTTTTTCTGGGCCCCTGTCAACCGGGTTGCTGCAGGAGTATTGTCCAGACGTGACAGCCTGTGTACACAAAGGTGGCTGAGCGCAGTCAAGAGACGCTGGATGGAAGCATATGCTGCTGTTACGATGTCAGAATGTATTTTGACTAATCTCAGTAAAAGAAAACAAATTCCCCCACTTATTTTTTTTTACAGTATGTGCCTGTTTTTTAACTTTTAAGCTGCCACATTAATGTGAATATCCTCCGTTTAGTCTTCAGGATTTCTAGTGTTTTCTTTAGGGCTCCTACACTTTATTTAAGGGATTTATTTAACTGATGCACTTAAGTGCACACATGCTCTTGGATTTGATTCTGGCGCTTTGATTGCAAGGATTGGAGCTAACAAGGGTGCAATTGTTGGAATGGAAAAGTCCAAACCAGCTGTTATATGATTATTTGGAAATGGTTTTACCACATGAAATTCACATTTAACACACAGTTACATTAGCATTTTTTTAAAACCAGTGCACCAAATTGTACCTCATATTGCACCTTACTTGACACATGAGCCATGTTGTTGACATTTTCATTATGGGGTTATTAAACAGTGAAACCACCAGACCTCTGTGCTGCCCAGTGGCTGCTTTGTCGCCCCATTTAGTGTCCTCCAGTCAAAGAGGCCTGCATGTGGAAAATACACTGACCTGATAACTGCAGCTCAGCTATCGATGAGCGGAAAGGGGGAAAAAACATGACTGTGTCAAATGAGATTGATTAATGGGGAAAGTAATGCTGCGGCGCTTCGGGAGCATCACTGGGTCGTGTACATGTAGAGCAGTCGGATCCATAGGACAAAAAGAGAGCGTGTGAAAGTTGGATGAGACGTTCCCATGATGTCAAGTGATATAAAGTCATTCAGTCAACCAAACAAAAAATGAAGTATTAAAAAAAAAGGCAGCAGATGTATAGAGCAGAACTGATGCCAGCGTTAGAAAACCGCAGTTGCACTTGAAAGTGCCCCGCAGGTGTGAGTGTGAATCAGACGCTGCTGGTGAAAAACAGCATGCATGCTCTGTCAGCCTTCCATGGCAAGGTCACTATCAAGGATTTGAACCCATAACATGACAAGTTCATGTCACGTGCTTGAGCCCAATTAACATTTCAAGGATACAAGTTTATTCCCAAACAGCAACTGTGACAAAATGGTTGCAACTAGAGTGGAAAATGAATGTTAGAACTGGAAATGCTGGTAAAATCTCTGGCAGCGAATGAAGCACAGATCCAACACAGTTTTTTTTTCTATAATCAAATAAATAAAAAGCCATAAAACATCTGGCTGCTAAAATATAAAAAGTGGCTGTTGACTTTTTGGATCGGACCACTCACTGTGTCCAGCCGGTGGAAAAACTTAATTTCCTGCCCTGTTTGTGACCCAACGAACGACCCAACTTTTAACACACTCAGGCGATCGTGGTAAACTACTTGCACATGAGCCATTAATGGGTTACTCGCCACAACTGGGAATTATTCTCACACTGTAAAAGTTAAGGGGAAAAAAAATACTGTTAAACCTCTGCCTGGGTACAGTGAGCACTCTGTGCCAGAGTGGAAGAATCTGTTGACTGGCTGCAAAGCACAGGGAGGTGAAGGAAAGCTCATTATTTTTAATGGCATCCCTCCACTGGTTGAGAGAGAGAGAGAGAGAGAGAGAGAGAGAGAGAGAGAGAGAGAGAGAGAGATGAACTCTAATACTATCTTAGCCAGCTCCAGACTGCAACACTGAGACCTTGTCGAAATGTATGCAAGCATGCACACCCGTGCTGTCAACTTGAAATGTTTTTCAAAGTCTGAAAATAAATTTCCATTTATTTTTTTGGATGAATTTAACATATTAAACAAAATAGGTTTGATGGAAACTCACATAGGAATATGTTATATAGACTAAATAAGCTATGTTATTTAGACTTTGACTTGTTTCAATATTCAGTTAAAGGAATAGTTAAACATTTTGGAAAGTATACTTATTTGCTTTTGTGCCGACCATAGACTGTCTGTGGACGTAGTCACCGTGAAGTCACCCATTGCTTTGTGGACTACGGTTTTGAAGCCTTGAGTTCAGTATTTTGTCTGTCACCATCTTGGCTTTTTGCAACCAGAGGTGACAAGGAGGGGTGGAGCTAAGTACAACCGAGCGCTGAATAAGACAGTTTTAGGCGACCAAAATGTTACAATTAACTTTCATGAAATGAAAAACCACTGTGAAAGGGTGAAGGTGAAAACACGAACAACTCCCAGGCTGGACAACGCCGTGGTAGCGCCCTCAATCACAAGGTAGCCACACCATAAAGCATCCCCTGCCTTATAGTCTATTTGACTCTAAATGGAACCATAATTTACTAAATGAACATCATGCTGTATTGTAGACGACTTGAAACTAGCGATTGAGACCATAAACTCATGTTTACAATGTTTACTGAGGTAATAAATCAAGTGAGAAGTAGGCTCATTTTCTCATAGACTTCTATACAATCAGACTTCTTTTTGCAACCAGAGGAGTCGCCCCCTGTTGGCTGTTAGAAAGAATGCAGGTTTAAAAGGCACTTCTGCATTGGCTTCACTTTTCAGACCCGGAGGTTTGATCAATGGTAAAGACAGTCAGATGAGAAGATCAATACCACTCATGTCTCTACGCTATGTAGGCCTTTGCAGCTGGAGCCAGGAAATGATTAGCTTAGCTTAGCTTTAAAGATTGAAGCTAGCCTGGTTATCATTTAAATTGCACGTTGTTTGTTTAACCCATACACAAACAGGAATGTAAAGGTGACAAGTTGTGATTTTATGGGCAGTTATGTGCAACAACTATTTCTTGGCAAGGAGTAGTGACTGTCTGGAGTCTCCGCTGGTTGCCTGGCAACCTCATGGCGACAATAAGACTCCAGGAAGTTACACCTTGAGGTGTGTTCAGACAAAAAGCACCAATTTGACTGCTTTGTGCAGTCAGTTTGAATTTGTCCCAAACAGACAATATACAAACAGAACAGACGTTAGCTGTTTGCTAGCGTAGCTATTGTGCCTTTTTGTGTGTGTTTGTGTGGCAGCTTGCATCTTTCCATTGACTTTGTACGCAAACACACCGCCTCTAAAAATGAACCTTACGTTCTGTCTGAACACACCTTTACTTTCTAATACAGAACTTTGAACAGAGCCATCGACAAGAAAGCAAAAGTGTGTATCTTTAAGTAACACACACGTCTCTTGAATGTCAAAGGGAATTCTTTGGAGGTCACACACACACACACACATCCACACACACACAGGCCTTGAGAGGTACATCGCTGACGTTTGCCGCCCTGTATCCTTTCATTGCCATCAACCTTTCTCCTTTACATCAATCAGTGTCTCGGCGGTGTAGCCGGTTTGGAGGCCGACTGTAGTCCTGTAATTACCTTGTTGACTAAATCCCAGCTGCATTTGCAAATATGTCCTGTGTGTGTGTGTGTGTGTGTGTGTGTGTGTGTGTGTGTTCATACAGATAGGAATGAAAATGGGAGGCAGCCGGCCACTTTGGAGCAGCTGCACCGGTGCGTTGGGTTCAGTGCCCGAGGAGGAGAGAGAGAGAGAGAGCTGTCCTCGTGGTGATTGATGGAGCAACTTCCTGTCCTGGTATAGAGGTTATTTAGGAGCTCTGAGGGACCATCGTTATTTCCTGATGCTCTTAAATATCCCTACCCCCTCTTCATCTTTTTCACTTTCTCAAGTCCCTCACCCTCCTCTCTACGAAGCCCCGATGCCCCCCTCAGTCTCCCTCTTGTTTTACAGAGGAATGACAGATACTGTTTACATACGGCTGATATCTCCATACACCAAATTATCTACACAGTATCTCACATCCAGCCATGCTTATACCATTAGATAATATGTTGAGGGAAGTAAAAGCACTATTTATCAGAGATGTAAGCTAACAGACACATTATAGCCTACTAAAACTGGATATGGCACGTACTTAATGCTGTTATTCTCTCTCGGTTTCTATACAAACAGTCAGGCCTATGGAACATATATCCTGCCTGTGTTTGTCCACTCCAGTTTGGATCTATGTTCTCCTTCTCTCACTTTGTTTCTCACCCTACTTTTTTTTTCTTTTCTGCCTCATATCTACACTGAAACAAAAACTTAAATAAATAGTTAACTCTCACTGTAAAACATCAAAGCTTAACTATTCCTTTAACAAACTATTCAAACTTGTACTTGGTCTCTTGAAATAAGTGAAAAAGTCTGTAGTGGGAGGCTGTCTCTCTCTTCATTGAACATTGTGCCATCATCTGCAAAATAGTTGAGTGAGTTGCCTTTGTCAAGGCATAGTTTGTGACTTCTTTTCCCATTGTTTTTAAGAAAAGCAATATTTTAATGTACCTTACCATAAGTACCATGAGTTTCTTTAACCAATAAACCAAAACGCATGCATTGTATACCTTATATGAGTGCCAAAGCATACCATATGTTCTTTGATTACCTTCCAGGTGTACCATTGTTTTAAGATAATTTCAGAAAATGCAGAAATTCAAAACTAGCTTGAGACAAGAAATCCATCACAATAAGCATTAAAGGTAGGGTTGGTAGTGCAAAAAAACATTTCTTGTTATATTTGTTGAAACTCTCATTTCATTACGACAGCAATCGATACATCAAACGCTCTGACAAAAAGAGAGACAAAAAATCAGGTATCTGTGGCTGTTGCAGGACTGTAATAAGCCCGTTCAATCATTTCATTCGGCCCGAATGTTTACGTTCATTATGATGATTTTGGGGGAGTGGCTTTGGAGGGAAGACTGAAGGGACGGACTGTCAGTGTTGCCGAATTGGCGTCTATCTCGCTATATTTAGCGACTTTTGGAGCTAGTGCTGCTAGCTACTTTCATAGGAAAAGAGTTGGCAACACTGGACTCAGTTTTTCAGTTGGATCATATTTAAAATCTAGTGTATTCTTATAGTTTCTCAGCATTACCGACCCTACCTTTAATGTACCTTACCATAATGAGTTTCTTTAACCAATAAACCACAATGTATGTAGTGTATCACCTATCCTATAAGACTGCCAAAGCATTCCATGGGGTTTTAGATGGATTTCCTACCTCCTAAACAACCATTGTTTTAAGTTAATTTAAAAAATTTGAAACTAGCTTGAGATCAGAAATCTATCACTATAAGCATTAGGTCATATTTATTTGCTGTTTTAGCCATGGTAATTCAGATGCAAGCAAGGGGCCACTGGCAGCTCTTCCATGTTAATGCATTTGAGTAAACTTGAAAGGTTTAGGTGCCAAAAATAATTGGATACACTTGCTACATTAATGAAAAATTAAACATATCGCTAACCTTAGAGGGGAGCTTCACCGATTTGATTTGCATATCAAAGTCTGTTTACAGGAGCACTGCTTTTTGTGATTTCTGCACATCAGGACTTAAAGGAAATACTTCATTCTGTAAGGTGCCTCCAAAGTCCTAGGTTTTGTTTTTGTTTATTTATTAAAAGTTCAGTAATGTTGCTGTTAAATCTCAGAAATCTGTGTTTCCCACAAGCACTTGAATGCACAATTAAGACGGTTTGGAGATGTAAGCATGCTTACAACTGCATATGACAAAAAACATTTATTGTGATGGATGTCTGTTCTATAGTGTTGTGAATGGAAACAATTCCTGGAGGGTGGAAATTAGTTTAGGAAATTATGGTTGTGGTTATAGTTTGAAAATAGCCTAAACATGCAAGACCACCAGCATTTTCCTCAAAGAGTTCATAAAATGGACATTGAGCTCCTATCGAATGTGATGTGACATATACTGTTACACAGCTCAGAGATGCTCCACCAGACTCAAGCCTCCATACCTTTCTTCAGTTGCAGCCCCGACATGTCTTATGGCTAAACGTGTGCTCACTCCGGAGAAACTGAGCGTCACTCGGCTGGTCTTTAAACCCAAATGACACTAACTGCCGGTGAATAGAGTAGAGGCAGAGGGAGAGGAGACAAAAAACAAAGGGGTTGAGAAGCAGGAACAGAAAGTACGGAGTATGCAACAGTTCAATGGCTAATTAAATTTAGTATGAGGGGGAAATCTGCCAAGAATGGAGCCATTGTTTCGGAGCAACTGGAAAAACCTGACATGCATCTGTGCGTGTGGTTCTTTTTAAAAACGTTGTTCTGCGGAGGAAATGGATTTGGTGCAGTTAGGAGGAGAATAAGAGACGAAGAGAAAAATCATTCATCATAAACGAACATGAAAACGCTGTTGAGTAGAAACAACTGGGCACAACAGATGGGATGATACAGTAACGCGGTTGGATTTGGGACAAAACAGTTGAGGCCACACAAGGAGAAACAGATATGAATATTCCCTTTTTTGTAGATTTTCGAAAAGGATAAAACAAAACTACTCCGTAGCTACATAATACACAATCATGCCATGACTTGATCCAAAACACCTCAGCCATTTTCCCAATGTTATCAGCTCCGTGTTATGATTTGTGTAAATACGCAGGCTCAATGGACCGCCGTGCCCTCTCTTTTTATTCGCTGACATGGTTCTTTGGAGGAGCACAACGCCTGCATGTTTCACTGATCTCCTATGGGAGTTCAACACATTCAGATAAAGACCGTCGCAGCCAATTTAGCCCAAATGGATTCGTCTCCAACGTCAACATAATTAACCTGTCAAAGGAAGTCTCATTGGAGGGCGAGTGCAGGGCGCCAGGTCCTCGTTTGACTGGATGTTTGAGTTAGAGTAGTCCCACTGAAACGCAGTTTAAACTTTCTCGAGCCTGAGAAATGCTCACGATAGCAGGTCTCAGATACTGTAATGTTTCTCAAACTGCTTGTAAGATAATAAACATAAAATGCATAAAAGGATGACTCGTGGTCTAGCGCAGCTGCTCAGCTGGAGGGGTATTTCTCTGTTGTTGAGAGACAGCACTAAAAGTGTTTTCAGCGTTAATACAAACTTAATACAAAGAGACTTTAGTCCATCTATCTAACCGCATTTCTGTGAGTTTGTACGACATGAAAAGGCAGATAAAACAACTAAATTAATGCACTTTTTTTTAGATGGAATTCACTGAATAGAACTACATCAAGGATGAGAAGAAACATGAAGAGTTTTTTTCAGCATCACTAATGCCAAAAACACCAGGCAGCGGCGAGGTGAGGCTCGCCGCAATAAATTTTTTTTCCTGTGGCCGGGTCAACATGTCACAGGACTCTGTTTACTGATTGGCTGTGGTTATTCTCTGGCCGCAATTCGCCGCCAAAAGTTAAACTATCCCCAACTTTTAGTTTGGCTTTGTCGCAGAATCAAACAGCCGCAGCTTGTTGAGCTCGGAGCTGCCGGCACAGCTTTCTATATACATTGCATGGCACCTCCAGATCGCACTTCACCACTGCTCTGGTGTTTTCAGCGTAAAACGCAAAATCTTCAATTATATTCCAAAGGATGTTATGTGAAATCTTAAACCAAAAATAATTTATTGATCCTTATTTTCTATTATTATTTGTAGCTTTCTCATATATTAGGTTTGTTATTTTTAGCCTTCAATTTCAGTCAGTCGTGCCACCACTTTTGTCCAGACTTAAATGTGTCAACAACTATTGCATGAATTGCCATGAACTTTGCTACATATATTCATGGTCCTCAGAGGATGAATCATATACTGACTTCAGTCATCCCCACATTTCTCCTCTGGCGCCACCAGCAGGTCAAAATTCTCACTTATCCAGTAAAATATCTCAATATCTCATCAACAGATTTGCATAACGTTTGGTGCAGACATTCATGGTTCCCAGAAGATGATCCATATTGTCTTTGGTGATCCCTGACTTATCTTCTATAGAGCCACCATGGGGTTGCCATTTGTGGTTTTTAATTGAATTGTCTCAACAACTATACTGGATGTATTGCCATGACATTTGGTACAAATGTTCATGTTCCCCTCAGGATGAATTCTAATAACTTTGGTGACCCCTTTAACTTTTCATATGGCGCCATCATTAGGGTAATCTGGCCTCAGCTGTACTTTGGTACAATAGTCAGCTACCATTTTGGAAATGAACTCTTCCTATATTGAGAGAATAATGTTGAATTATTAGCACTGGATTTAGCTTTAACTTGTGGCGCGGAGTGCAGATCTGACTGCATCAATGGGAAGCAGAGGCTCAGAATTTGAGTGGTGAGTTGTGTGAAATTGATACTGCTGAGTCACTATCACACAAAAAATAAAGGTTTCCATCGCAAATCACTGTACATCTATTGTGGAAAAATGGCTGTCTGACCTTTAACTCCAACCATGCATCAAATATTTGACACCGGCAACAAACCAGGGTGTGAAATCCTTCAGCTTTGTATGTTATGTGTATGGCAGTGGAAAACGCTGCTCATGTGGTGTCAGCCATAGCCAGGATTTCAGGAATGACTCAGGGCTGAAGCAGAGCTGTGTGATTGATCAAGATAAGGGCTGAGTGGCTGTGGACTTAGTAGAGTTGATTTCCTACAGGAGTCATCTCCTACATCTAAGGAACTTCATCAGGATGTGTCAGCAGATCAAGGAAACATTTTTTGTTATATCCAGCATTCGAGGAACATTCAAGGCTGATGGGGGTATATATACACTGTATAATACCACACTTCTGTCACATCTGGGCCGTTGTATCAACCTTTTTCACACGTTTTCTTGTAGCTCCACTGGGAGTAAAGACAGAGGAGAGAAAGAGAATTCAGCCCTACTTGCGTATATTTACACTTGATGCTAAAAGAAACATTATCTAATATAAGGCTGATAAGGGTTAGAAAAAGAAAACAGCGTGCTTATGAGAAATTACGTAACTTGTCTCTTTAATTCGGTTTAATTCCCGCGCTCTCCTGTGAACAGCTCAGTTGGGATTAGCGGTGCTGACGGCCTCGTAGGGACCAAAGGATCAAGAAACAGGTGGATACGGATTGTTCCCACCAAACTAATATTCTCTTCGTCTCTGGTCTTTGTCTTTCGGGGTCTTTTCTATTCCTTCCTCTCCCCCCCCCACCCCCCTTTTTTTCCTCCCTCGTCTCTGCTAAGTGAAGGACTTAATGGACTTTGAATGGGTTTTTAAGAAAGCCAGGCCTCTGTGGTTTGGAGAGCTTGTGATGGTCAGGCAAGGCTGGGTTTGAGGTGCTGCCACACATCTGCATTATGCAACTACAAAGTGGATAGGATTACTTCCTTTAAGACATCTAAGACAACATTTTGACTTGATTATGAGTCCGTGAATGAGCTAAGTTTTCAAATGACCAAACTTCAACAGATGGATTCCTTTTAATGTTGGTACTGAGTATGAAGTGATAAATTCTGCAAAAAAATGTATTTGGAAATGAACGTTTCAGTGTTCCTCATGTTGTCTATCTGCTTTGTGTGGATACATGAAATTATTATGATACAGTAGCGGTCGCTCATAGTGGCGAACCTACAGAGAATGATCATCCGACTCAGCTTTTCCTCTTGCATTTTTTGGCTCGTTTTGGGGTTTACTTTTTTGATTCACTCAGGAGTTGGTAAACACCAAAAGAGATGCTGAAGGGAGAGTGAATATTAGATTTACATTCATCAGCATCTGTTGGGTAACGTTACCTTAAGGTAACTTGTTACATTACAACGTTACTGCCATTAAAAAGTAAATTGTTACGTTACAGCATTACCTACTGAGAAAAGTATCTTGTTAGAGTACTTTTGCAAATGAAAACCCCTTTACGATTCCTTGCGCATGTCGGTTATACTATATTGTCCAGAGGGCACTTGTGCTTAGACTGTATGCCTATCTTTTGAATGTATTGACTCCACCATATAGTCTCTTCTACAGCATCTGTAACTCTGCAGGCAAGAATAACAGACGCAATATCCCCTTTACAGCCCTTTATTATATCGAGGTAGCTAGGCACTGTTCCCTCCATGTTACACCTCATAGAGATTTTATTAATGATCTTACAGAAAGATGGAGACTCTTTAGTTGATATTGGTAGCATCTCCCCTCCTCCACGCAACCAGCTATACAAGCTTGTTAATTTCCCTGGGAGTGCTGTTTCGGAGCTGTAGCACAGACATCGCTCTCCTCCTCGATGTGCCTCGCATACGGAGCAGTGCGTATGCTGGTGCTTCTTCAGAACTTAAGTAAAGTTCTTCGCAGCAGACAGACACTTATGCCCCAGGCATAATTTGCATTTCACCTGTGACGGATTGCTGACGAACTTTAGCTTGTTACACTTTCCCCCAAGTGGTCAACAAATTAATTATTAGTGGTTTAACAGTATTCTACAAAGTCATTTTAAAAAAAATATTCTGCAATGCGTTTTGCTCTTTTAATAAACATGTATATTCTGAATACCATTTGCAGTAATGACTCATCCATTTTCTCTGCAGAGCAGCAGCTTTAAGATATGAGGGTACTATCGTTCAATAGCCGTCTGTGAGTGTCTCAGGTGAAAGGAGTGAGACTCCAAGGTAGGAGAGTTAAACAAAAATAAATAGAAAAAACAAGTGATTTTATAATACTGTGTATATTGAGAGAGTATATTTGATTTTAATTCAGCTTAGTGTTTTGTTTTGTAAAGAGTTTAATTTCTTAACGTGGCAGTGGAAAACTTCTGTGTTATATTTTGAACAGGATGTCTCTAATGACAAACATACCATGCTGTACATTAAGACTTGTGCGTAATGCATACAACACTTACATATTGGAAAAAACTATAATGGTGTGACCCGCTGATTTGGACTAAAGGAAATCCCTAAATTAAAGAAAACACCTACATGCGTGTCTTAATGGAGTGCTGGGACGTTACAAACTGCCAAAACAGCTTCGGCGTACACTGGCGTCGATTCAATAGAAAGTGTGTGACACTGATTTAACTTATCCCAGTGGTGTTCATTTGGGTTGAGGTCTGGGACAGCCAGGAGGGTGTTTCCATCACAGCTGAATAGGCAGGTTGCAGCACCTGAGCAGCTGTTTCCCCTTTTTGAAAGAATTTAAATTGACACATAGTCCAAGTTCCTACATCTGCATCGTAACAGTATAGTGCACTGTAAAATATCACTCCTTTGGCTTCCCGGCACCGCTGTGTTGATCGGATCACTCCCGCTGGATCGCCATCCCTGTCCTCACAGGTCCTGCTGGATGTATGATATCGGATGACACATTCCCACACTCCCAGTCAGGCATGGGAGAGAAAGAGGGGTGGGTGGGCAACGATGTGGCTTCACACGTGCCTCGCTGCATCTGTCAGAACTGGCCCTGCGTAGATATGGGATGCAGACACCTACGCAGACGATCCACCTCGAGATGCCCTTGTGCATGTACGAACTGTAAGAGTACGCAGCATGGGAAATGCTCGAGAAATGAAAAGAGCATGCACACGTGTATACTGAGATAAGAGAGGAGACAAACTCGGGCTGTCGACAACATTAAGATGATTATCAGATCCTTGTGGGAAAAAGGTTTCTAGACAGAAAACAGAAAGCGATAAAAAAAGGGATAGTTTGACATTTTGGGAGATGTCCTCATTCGCTTTCTTGCGAGAGTTAAGATCAATACCACTCTCTCAGCACATATGAAGCTATCACTTGCGGCTGCTTAGCTTAGTTTAGCCATTTTTAGCATAAAGACTGGAAACATAACTCATCTAATTCTTGGCAAGAAAGCAAATAAGACTTGAATCTTGACTAGGACTTGGAAATAATGACTTGTGAGTATCTCTGCTTTTTAGTTCATGAAAGTATACTTTAACTCATAGTACTTAGCAGAAGGAGCAAATCTCTTTATGTAATACATACATCATTGGCTATTTGACTTGATGATTTATGATGAGATTAAAAAAATAATAAGATGGGTTGTTCTTGCATGCCTCTACGGTGAACGGATAATCCAAAAACTTGATGAATTGAAGTAAATTCATATCAAAACATCTTTTTACATACTCTCACACACTTTAATAGGCTACTCTATCAAAAAGTACGCAAAACTACAAGCCAAGTATTCTTTTCTGTAGGCCTATCAGGCAAGAATACTTAATTATACTTTTCCTAAGTATATCTTGATCAAAAGATTAAGTAAGTAGACCTATAAGCCAAGAATACTTAGACTTTTCTATACTTGTCAGTACATGCCAAGTATACGTAGACTTTATTACATACTTGTCAGTATAAGCCAGGTATATGTATACTTTTTTGTATACTTGTCAGTATAAGCCAAGTAAACTTAGACTTTATTATATACTTTTCAGTATAAGCCAAGTATACTTAGGCTTTTCTGTATCCTTGTCAGTATGATCCAAGTATACTTAAGTAAACTTTTGCTAAGTATGTCTCTGATAAATACATAAAAAGTAAACAGAGTAAAGTACTCACGTATTTTAAGTTCAAAAGAAGTATACTAATAGCACACTTGAATAAGTTCCTTTAAAAGGAAATAACCCTCAGATAGTGTAAGCAGTCCTTGACTTTTTTAACCCAGACGCTGAAGTTTCTGTGATGGACAACATGTCTGATCACACTGCTGTGAGGTCCTTACCTTGAGCTTTATGAAGTGTCTGCGGTGCTCATGCTCCCATTGTGACCCTCCCTGTGCTTTTACAACGCCCCCATGGGACTCGTATTCCATAGGTCGACGGAGCAAAGGGTGAGAAACGGGCGTCAGAGTTCAGCAAAGTCACATGAACGGACTGACAACGGCTGGTTTACAGTCGGAAAGAATGGCTTCACACATGCCTTTGAGGGGAGATTTTAGTGTCTTATAATCACTGTGTGTGTGAGTGAGAGCAAAAAAAAGTGGTACTTACACTAAATCTGTAACTAATCCATTTCCCACAGCCTCCCCTACATCTCGGTATCGCCGGTTTACGACACCGCATCCACATGTTCTGTGCCGGCTGGCGAGTAAACAAACATGTGTTTGTGATGTTTATTGTTTCTGGCTTGAGGTTTTTACCATCAAGCGTACGGTTTCATCATGAAAAAGTACTGTTGAACCACCCCTCAGAGCACAGTGCTGATTAAGGACAGATCTGCTTGTAACAATAGAAAAGATATGAGAAAGAAAGACAGTCGAACTGTTGTTAAAACAGCAAAAAGGCCTTGGTTGGGCTATACGTTACTGATATGTCACTGATTTGATTGTATCATCCTGAGGCGTGGAATCCGTCTTACTCCGCCAACGTATAAGAAAGCATTCCCCATATATAATAGGACTTAAGGGATAGATATGATGGAAACCAATAATTTCCACATTGTTGGCGATCATACCCTTTTTAACCCAAAGGGACCCCTATACCTTGATTGCACGCCTCCACCCATGGATCCAATCAGTTATTTGGTGGTGGTCCACTGAGGAGAGACGCTGTTTCAAAATCAAATTTCATTGGAAAACAAATGCAATGATCTCATTCACTGGATATCCGAGGAGTGTAAGGACATTTCGTCAAAGTCTGTGTCACTGGGTGGCTGGTTATTAGTGTCACAGGCCATCACCTTCAGCCTGGATTAAATCTCCATAAAGAGCCTGAGCAATGTCCCAGACTAAAACTCCATACGACAGGATTTAGTGAAATGCGTCTAAATTAGCGTGTGATAGTGCCTTAATGCCTCTCACTTCTTTGCCATTTTTTTCCCTCCTTGGCTATGTGAACGCTGCAGCCAGCCAATACAAGCTGGATCAGGCTAATAGTTCCGTCACTAATGGATGTTATTGTTGAGTAATAGGAGAATTCACTGCCAAGCTCTGTCATGTGTTAGGGAATTGGGATGGGCGAAAGCTTATTGCTGTATACCTATACCTTACACTGTAAAAAAAAACACTTATTCTTATTGTGAGATGCTTTTAATATTTAGTAGAGATAGCTTGAGGGCAACAAAAACAAGCTGTAGGCCCAACACTGACATATTATCACAATTTCAGTTTATATGGTGGACGTTTTAGCAAAGGACACACAGCAACATTAACATTAATTTTGAGCCTTGTTTCCCAATGTAACTCCAATATTCACACTACTCTTATACCCTTTTTCCACCAAAATTAACGCATATATGCAATTTTTTTAAACATGGGAAAACCCACTAAAAATAGCTGATAGTTTATTTTTCCTGGTGTGTCATGTTCCACTTCACAAATGCGCCACCCGGCACCAGAAGCAGGGTTAGCAAACGTTACGGTGGTTGCTATTTTTTTTTTTTTTATATCTGTTACTTATTCAGTCTCTCTTTCAAACTCTTAAATCAGAGTTGGTGATTGTTGGAACAGTGGAAAGACTAACAAAGATGTTTTTGCTGAGTTTTATTTAGTTTTGTTGAGTTTGAATGAAGTGTGTTTTACGACCATCAGCGAGGTAAAATTACTGTTTCTGTCAATGGAGTCTGGTGGCTTTGAGGAGAGCATATTAATTGTATGTTTTTGTACCTTAATAAATTATAATAATTGTCCAAATCCGTTGATTTTATTTCCTACATATTCATTTCAACGCGCGTCACATAACATCGCACTGGAAAAGGGGAGAAAATTAGCAAGTCCAACCAGGTGTCATGTTTCCAAACTGATCTGAGCTGGAGACAATAAATACCCGTGACTACTGCAGAGTCATTTGTCCTCGGGAATGTATGCTGATTGTAACCTTTCCCACTGAAGACAAAAGCCAGATGTTGGTGGGTTGAAGGGCTCTTGAGTTTCCACCAACTCCTGAAGGTAATATCTGGCTCTTTAGCTACTAAGAACTGACACATTTTTTACAGTGTATCCTGACTGCAGGCTTTCCAAACTGAGGCCAAAACAAAGCTTTATCTTGCGATCCGACTCCTCAGAGCTTCTGAGCCTGTCTACTTTAGACCAAACGCCAACATGAGATATCCTCCATCTGACAAGAGTGACACCTATACACTTGGAAGTACTTTGTGGGCATTAAAATACTCGCTGTAACAGAATTAGTTAACAGTGTAGTTGGAGACACTTGACACGTGAGATAAGGATGGAAACATCCATCAGCATTTTTTTTTTTTAAATTTCAAGTTAATGTCCTGTAAGATTGAAAACACATGTGTACATTAACATTCCTGTTAAGGAAATCTTTGTCAAACGGTTTTATCATCAGCCTATAAAAACTCCTGCTGGTTTGTCTACTTAAAGTAACCTCAGTGTGCTTTCATTTCGGGCTTCGGCGTGAATCATTTTCGTAAGAGCAGCTGTCACTTCTGTTTTTTCAAATGATGGATTTTTTTTCATTTTGGAGGAAAATCAACAGCATTCCTTGTGGCTCTTCCTGCACACCTGGTAGGTGGAGTTAATACACCAAGAGTAAAGTGAAACATGGCTTTTTTACTCAGTGGCTATTCCTGTAACTTGGTCAAACAAAACCTAAAGCTTTCAGATAATCAACCAAGCTTAAATTACCCCCTTGGCAAATCTCATAGACAACAGTTGCAGCCCATCTCTGCAACGACGCTGTCACAGATCCACCGGGGAAAGGAAGAGCATGTCACAACAGATCAGCCGTTTGTTAAAGACAGAGTCGCACGCTAATGGCAACAGTGTGTTTTCTCTCCCCGCAGACACCTCAGCAGCAGATATGCGCCATGTGCGCTCCCGGCTAGCTCCGCTCGTACCCTGCAATTTTCCCAAGGATAGTTGGGGAGGCTTGTTTCCACACAGGGGTCAAACACAAACACAGGGGCATCATCTGTGAGCAGGTTCAGGAGGAGTTCAAGGGAAGCAGGGCATCATTTTCACAATTAGCCTCGCTTTTAAATACCGAGGTCCTTTGCCATGATTGAGGCTTTTGGTTTGGAGCACAGTGTTTATTGGCTCTATTATGGCTTAATCAGAGCTGGTTTGACCAGTTCCTGTTTCTTGTTTCTTTGTGCTGGACTAAACTACGCTTCAGGTGGTAGGTGTGCTTGCATGTCTGTATGCGTTTAGAGTAGATTTGCATGACATTTTTAATTGAATAAAGTATAGTTATTGGGCTTTCATCATCTTGGTTTTGTTAGACATGCTGCTAGCATGGCCAATGGATGACAATTTTGGTTCCGTCAGTCGGTCCACCACAATTGGTCCAGACTAAAATGTCTTAACAACTGTTGAATGGATTGCCGTGGTCCCCAGAGGATGAATCCTAATGAATTTGGTAATACCTCTGACTTTTCCTCTATAGCGCCACCAGTTGGTCACAGCTTTCTCTCACCCAGTGAAATGTGTCAACATCTACTGAATGATTTGACACAGATAGAATTTGATATTCATGGTTCCCAGATGATGAACCCTACTGACTCTGATGATGGTTACTGAAAAACTACTGACCCCATTTTCATGAAACATAGAATAGAATAGAGACTTTATTGTCATTGTCATTGAAAACAACGAAAAACAGTTTAGCAGCTCTTTGCAGTAAAAACAAACATTAAAAGCAACCATAAAAACATTCAAATCACAAAGTAGACAAATAAATAGATCATCATAAAGTGCAGGTGCCATGATTATGGTTCAGCAGCTAGTGTCCTAGTCCTAGCTAGTGTTTTTGCTAAAATTGCAAGATAGAACATTTGGCCTTGGTGGAAGTCTGCACTCTCTGAGTGCCCTTCTAGTTAACAAATGTTTCCATGATAACATGCTTAACTATGATGGTGAACATGGTAAACATTGTACCTGCTAAAGATCAACATGTTAACAATGACTACATTTACATGCACAACATTTTCCGTTTTTTGTCCTCGTTCCAAAAAGGACACTATTCCTAATAAGCAGGTTAACGGTTAATGAAAATGAATAATAATAATAATGGTGGCGGACTTGTTCAACCGTGCGAACACAGCCTCCATCTTTCATTCCTTCAACCACTTTCTTAAAAAGGTCGGTGTAACGATATTTGCACATGTCCAAAAACCTGTTGATATCCAATACGTCTTTCATAACGGTTAAAAGTAGGCTTGCTTTTCTTTCCGACCAGAAATGTGGGTTTTTCTTTTGGGCATGCATCTCTGCAAACTGTCGGCTAGTTGGTTTGTGGACAACGCACAGAGCTGTCCGTAAACAGTCAAGACACCATGTGTCGCAAACTGTAAATGCCTCAAATGAGACGCATTATACGCTGTATACATGTCCGAAGAATGCTCCTGAAACCCGAATAATATCGGCATATCCCACAAGTCTTAATCGGAAAATGCTCCTTTCCGAATAAGGCCTAATTCAGAATATCCAAACGGAATATGCTGTTAACATGACCCGTATCAAATCTGAAATAATAGTGTGCATGTAAACGTATACTTTCAGGGTCATACGGCCTCACAGAGTCACAAGTTGGAGTGTTTACTCCCAAAAATTCAGCTGCTACCTTGACTTTATGCGTCACCCGAAGGTGCTCTGTCGTCTTCTGTATTTCTTTATTGGTGGCAGGGTGAAAAGGACAAAGAGGACAGGAAAAGGAGGAGTAAAGGTGCCTCTCTGTCTGTCTGTCAGATGTTTTATTCATTTTGTATCTTAAAGCCAGATGGAAGAGGTTTGTTACGCAGCCTGTCATATAAATTCTTGAGACATTGGTTCGGGTTAAGCATGGAGAGAAGGAAAATCAAGGGGTTATTAAAGACACTAACCATGGAAAGAGTGTGATATTTTTCTTCTCAGACAGCAGAGGAGACGGGGAGAAAGTAAAAAAAAATGATGCATTTCCCTCGAACATGTGAACCATCACATAAATCTTTGCTTCGCCTAAAGATTTAGGGTGGATCTGGACAATGCTTTTCGCACTTCCTCCTTCCTTCTTCCGTGAAGGTGTGTGTCCGAAGGGAGAAAACAAATCATGAAGAGAGGTTGGGAAAAAGTGCTAAAGGGAGGGTAAGGAGGTTTCAGGGTGCTCAGACAGCATGGGGAGGTTACGGCAACTGGGAGAGCAAAGGTCAAGGAAGGTAGAGAAAGGGGAGACAGAGAGGAGAGGAATATACGAAGTGGATGGGAGAAAAAGGAGGAGGGGGTGCTTTAAAGTGTCTGGGACAGATTATCCTTGGAAGGCAATCAATCTTCCCCGGGATTTAAAACGACTGCAGGGGGGCAAATGCATGCACACACATATACATGCACACATTGAGAGATCACCCCTCTTAACCTCGTCTGTCTCTCTTTTTTTAATCTCTCCATCTCTCCTTCCACCTTTCCTTCTCCGTATACGCTTGAAGTTTAAAGTCAATTGTAGATAATAGTGTTGTTTCTCAAGGTGTGCGTTTGAACCTGGGGTCCCCCTCCGCACACATGGCTGCAATTTCGGGAAATGCAAGGGGAACGAGCGACACGGAGAGGGAGAAAGAGACAGACAATGTGGTGGTGGGAGGGTGGGAGTTCTGTTTCGGGGGAACATGAGGGTGCATTTAGGCTGTGTGGAGAATCGCTGGATCCACGTGAGCGCTGGAAAATAAAGACAGTCTGATCTGCAGATGGTCGGAACACAGTCCTGTATTGTGTCAACAGCTCGGGCCTCAATAAACTGTGGCATCCCGGCTGGAGACGTCCAGGATTCTCCGCACATTTGGAACTCGGCACAAACATTTTTCTTTTTGGCGTAACTATTTGTCTGCCTCGTTTCCCAGTTTTGAAAAAAAATCATAATATTCTTCCAGACCTCCCTGACAGCTTCCCGTCTCCATAATAAGCCTCATATCAGAGGCCATCTGTGAAAAAGTCCAACTACTTAGTATGGATGCCATGATGACACGCTATGTAGCAAAAATCAATCTGCACAGCAGCAGCAGCAGCAGCAGGTAAGACATGGTCAGACACGCAGAACAAATATGCTGAGCGAGAAAAAAAAAAATGATTTAATTAGCTTGACATGTCAAATGCTGGAGCAAATCATCTCAAGGTGATTGAAGTTAATAGGAAATCTGATTTATTTTTAGATGACTGGGCAATACCACCACTCTGTCTGAGATTATGCAAATTAAAAACACCCATTAATTTGCACAGACGTGAGTGAAATGTTAAAAACTTCCTCTTAAGTTTGCCGTCATGCAAGTTCATGTTCAATGAGGAAATGTTTGTGCTCTTGACTCCAGGGGTTATCAGGAAGTGGTATCAGGTGTGTGTAGTTCAGGTGAGCAGTCACCTTCATTTAGAAAAATAGTCTGAACAGCTTCAGAGAACTAGGACAGGCTCTTAAAAAGCAACATGCAAAACACAACAAAGTGTGCAAAAGTGAAGAGCTTCAGTCATCTTCAGCACAACTTACAGCCCATGTGGCTCTGCAGACTTAAATAGGCCGTCACACAGACAGCAACAGCCAATCAGGAGGAAGGTGGTCGGAGGCACAAGGTGTTTTCAGTCAACTCATTAAGTGTGTGGACGCATGCTGGCTCACTGAGAACACACCTACGTTAGTGTCATTAGGAACACCTGCACTTTCCCTACCATGACAAGCCAAAATGTTTGCTGTGAAAAAGCCCTATATGTATATATGTATATTAAATGCACCCACATGCCAGCATAAACACATATTTTGCATGAATATACAGAAAAAAAACCAATTTATGCAGGCTTATGACATATCTTATGGCTGAATCATTCACTGAAACGAAAACATTTCCACATCACTTTTCACATTGTTACCTTTTGGCACACCTGTCTCCTTCAAAATTACATTCCCATACAGCTAAACTGTATTCTCAATTACTTTTCGAGGGAAACATATTTTCTCCCGGATTACGGTTGTAGTTTTAAACAATTTTAAACAGTTCTAAACGGTTTAAACACGTGGTTAACGTTGTAAATTGAAATAAAACAACAACAAAAAAACGCAAGAAAACTACTTGGTTAAGTTTAGTCAAAAACACATCATGGTTTGGTTTGCAAATAATTAATGCAAACATGCCCAAGTTGATCTGCAACATAATATTTTTTCTCATGATACAGTATCAGAATATCTCATCAAGAGTGGAAACGAATAGTTTAGTTGAAATGTCTCCAACAATTTTTTGATAATGGATTAATTGTTTAATCTGGGTTTTTTTTTTAAGAAAAAATGCGTACTGGTTAAAGCTTCTCAAATGTGAGTATTTGCTGCTTTCTGACTCATCTATGATAGCAAAATTTATATATTTTGGGGTTTGGACTTTTGTCGGACAAAATAAGCAATTTAAAGACTTTGCCATTCATTTTTCTGACTGATTCTATAGACCAAATGATTCACTAGCTGTGTTTCCATTCAATTGTGAAGCGAATTTTAAGTGAACTTTTGAAATGTTGAAATGAATTAGGTATGTTTCCATCAACAAGTTTGCAGTGAATAAACTCAGCTACAACGTAGTTTGGTCAGAAGTTGGCGCTAAAAGCTACACATGGTTGTAATCCACCAGTAAACAGAAGAAGAAGTAGAGGTTGTGAACCAGAAACTAGACAAGTCGGCTTGTACGTCTAACCCATGTACGAGAGAATAATGGAGAAGGAATCAGTTTCAAATGTGCAAGTTTTAGCTGTTCCTTCGTGTCAGCTAGTATTGTTCATGTTTCGTGCTGTCCGGAGATGAAGACAATATAATTACATATCCGAGAAGACGCCGACAGCAGAAACAGCTGATCAGTCATGTGAGTCAAATATTCTCTACGTCAGAATTTATTTGTCAAAGGCGTTTCCATAGTCCATTTAGCGCATCAACTCTTTTTCTTTTAAATGCAAAAAATCACCCCAAGCGAGCATAAAAACTTTTTTTCCGCAATTGAAGTTTTATTGAATTTTGCCGTTTCCATACACGGCTACTAGCCATTTCCCTCACACCACACATAAGGGTCATCCTTCATACTTTGGTCCGCAGCTTAAGTGTAAAATCAGTGTGCTAGGGTTGTCTTGCAAGACATAATATTATCATTATTAATGGATCAAACTGGATCAAAAGTCTGACAGCGCAAAATTACTTTTTTCCCGAGGACTTACTTCTTTTTTTTTTGACTGAACAATAACTCTTTAATCTTTAGATCTTTTTTTGAATGATGATATTCAGGTGGAAGAGTTTCATGCATTGCATTACACTCTTAAAATATTCCCCCTCGGTGAAGAATGGACTCCTTGTTGAAAGGGCCGGCCAAGTGCGGCTTCACGCTGCGATGAATTGATGCCATGGATCTTGAGTTAAAACCCAAATCCCAGGATTAAATCGCTCTCTTTTTCGCTGCGTCAGGGTGATTGATTCCCAAAGCGGTATAGAGAGAGCATTTGGCAGAATGCGGAGGATGACAAACTCTTTCTGTGTGCTTCACCTCCAAGTAATATGTTCTTAGAGATGCGAGGGCAGATGACACATTTAGTGGAAGAAGTTAAAGAAACTTTCACGAGGCGTGAAAGGAGGCCGTGAACAAGAAAGTTGTGTTTTGTTTTTCCGGAGAAGGCCTGTCCTTGGCTTTGTGCATGTTTCCAGCTGTGAGATCACTGCGAGCATCCATCTTTTTTTTTTTCTTCTCATCGTCTCTTCCTGTTCTCCTCAGCGAGAAGACTCACACACACATGTGGACACACACACAGATGCAATCACCCTGTCTGTTCAGCTGCCAAGGCTAAGTGCCCTGAATCTGCAAGATCTCTATCAAATTTGCAGACCTACGGAGAGCAATTTCTCAGTGGGATTGCACATGCACGTGCATGTGTCTCCTCATCGTGTGTCTCTGTATGTGTGTGTGTGTCGATCCTCAGTCTGTGTACACTCAACTCGGACCTCTGCCACAGCATTTGTTAGCATTTCTTTGTGCTCAGCCTTAAGACAAACATCTCTTGGCAGATCGCATCACATGTTCTCCCTCTCTGTTTAACACACACGCTGCGGTCTGCTGTCCCTGATTGATAAGATGTCTGCTGAGAGGGTCTATCTGATCATTTCAACATGCTTGTGTTGACTGTTGTTGGCTTTTGCCCGGCTTTAACTCGCTCTTCTTTTCTTCCTCTTCTGTTCCTTTTTGTTCTGCATCCCTTTCACTCTCTTTCTGCTTAACTTTTCTCCCATTTTTGGTGTGTATCAATCGTGGAAAATAGAGATGTGCTGTTTATTGTTCCACTGTCGTGTATTCCATCACTTTCAGCTCTCTGGCTGGCTGCAAAGTTGGTCATCTGAGAAATGAAGCTCGCCCGGGTTGTTGCTTTCACTTTGGATAAGAGCATCAGGGAGACGCCTCAGATGTAAATATTTATACAAAGAATACAAAGTTGCAGCGGATTGCATGAGATGTAGGGCCTAATGAAAAAACTGGCAGGAGTTCACAAGATTTTTTTTTTTTCCGTCAAGGTTTGTTCAGACAGAATGCAAAGGGAATTTTAGCGGTGGGACGATCGCATTCAAATCCGACGCAAAGATACAAGTGGATGCGAGCCCGAATTCGAGTTTGTGACTCTAATTCATGAGCATACAGCATAGAGACTATGGGAAAAGGAGAGAAAACAGAAAAAGCTAGAGTTGGTGAGTTCTGAGATCAGTACGATGTCACATAAACACACAGAGACAGACTCCACACACCAGTCAATGTGTATGTTGCTAAGCAGAAGTTAAAGTGGGTTTTGGCAGATGGAGGAACCCTAACGGACAATCCACATAGAAAGCACATGAAAAATGAACTCCCTTAACATTATTATGTATGAAACTGCCAATCAGATTTATTTACTTCTTAATCAAAGGTGGTGAAAGGCCGTTCTGGATCATTTCAACCAACTTTAACCCCTGCTAACAAGCTACAGCTAACGTCTGTACAGTCATTTGACCTGTACACGTACAGGTAGATACAGTAGCCGAGCTAAACATGGGTCGAGTCTAGAAGGTAACCCCTAAGTTGCGAAACTCTTGTGAGATGGTTGAGGTTAGGCATTGACCTTGAATGGTTAAGGTTAGGATATGTCGTCGGGCAGCGAGTTTTTCACGTTTTTGCAACTTGGCTGTTACCTTCTATTGGACTGCAAAAACACTCCAGCGGTCAAATTCAATAGTCTTTTATAGAATATCTTTAAAATATCAAAGATTATTCTATTATCTTGTCAATCATACATTTTGTTAACATTTTTTTATTGTTTTTATCCTTTAAACTCCACTCGTTAATGTATGTGATTTTGGCTTGCACGCACAGAAGGACACACATCATGCGTAATACACATCCTGCCGCTGGTTTTACGCTGTACCACCGATCATCAGTTGGTGGCGGTATTGTACAAAGAAGTGTAGCAATGCGTCTGTAAAGGCAGGGAAGAAGGAGGTAACCCAGCAATCATTGATGTGCCAACACGTTCTCATCCCAACTCGTCACATACCGCCCCTTTGCGTCACACCCCATGGCGTCACGCCTGGCGTCACTTTATTTTCGGGCATCAAAACCACTATAGTTATCCTTGGCGTTACTTAAGGATTAGGCAACAAAACCACTATAGTTAGGTTTAGGTAAGAACTACATGGTTGGGCTTAAAACTACGTTTGTACAGTGAAAATGTCACTGAACGTTGTGCACACGGGACACGAACGAACAGCTGATTTTAACGTGACGCATTAGACCCAACCACCTCCCCTCCGGCCTGCCCGGTGTGTCTCTTTCGCTAAACAACGTCACCACACTCCCAGCGCACTTTCTCAGAGCATTTACTGTTGCCATGGATGGGTTTACATTATAATTAATGGAACGCCCGGTGGGCTTCATAGGCTACCGATGCTAAATGGTGTCTTGTGCGGCGGTACCGAACGCCGACGGCCGTGACAAAGTCTCAGTATTTAACGCCCCGGGAATGAGAACGGGCTGGATGTGTACGATTCAAAATATTGAAAACATCGGCTTTGCAAATGTTTTATGAAGAACTAAATGCATTTGACATGTTTGTTAGACCTCAAGGATACAGGATTTGAAAAGCCTCCTCTCTGGTGCCCCTAGTGGTAGTATCAAAGAAAAACTTGTTTTATACTTTATTGTTCCCCGAGGGGTGATACAATTTTTTCACGTACTTATTTTTTATACATTACACAGGCCTGACATACTCACACGTGCACAAACGGCACCTACTCACATGCATTACTGGAGAGATAGCGTGCTCGACATTATAGAGAATTATAAAGAGTGTAGTTTGTCACCTCCTGCACCCTCTCCGTCTTTTTGTCACCTCATCAGTCGTCATTGTCACTGTAAACCTCTGCATGACTCCCTATTTGTCTGACCTCTCTCCCTGTCAGCCAGCTTGTCAGTACAGTTGTCAACCGCTGCCACTCAATCTTTTTTTTTTTTGCTTTAACCCATTTCTGTCTGTGAGCAGCGTGCCTGTAGATAATCTTCCACTCATCAGAGAGTCGAGGACTGGTTTTGGCTCGTCTTTCCTGGGCAGCTGCTGCTGGAGGTGCTGTTTAAAGTGGGAGAGAGACTCTTGGCGATGCCGTGAATCACATGTTGCCGTCTTGATAGATGTTTTAGGAATGCCCCGAGGCTATTTCAGTGGGGGGGGGGGGGGGGGGGGGGGGGGGGGGGGGGGGGGGGGGGGGGGGGGGGGGGGGGGGGGGGGGGGGGGGGGGGGGGGGGGGGGGGGGGGGGGGGGGGGGGGGGGGGGGGGGGGGGGGGGGGGGGGGGGGGGGGGGGGGGGG
>CAKAKR010000516.1:0-13666 GCA_916700685.1 Adelosebastes latens | reverse complement strand
CAGACCTTCCACCATCTCCCCCCCCCTCCGACTCCTCGTCTTTTCTTTTCTCTTCTCCTGTGACTCCCGTAGTGATATAATGACAAGCCCTCTAACGTGACTTTCTCTTCCTCTTTCATCAATCTGAACTCATTCCACTGTGACAGACAGACAGGAGGGATCTCCCTAGAAGAGGCCCAAGTGTGTATATGTTTGTGCGAGTGTATATGATCTCGTATCTGGGTGAACCAGAAAACTATTTCTTTCCACGCTCATAAATCCGCCATGAAGTGAGACACTGATTATTATTTCGGTGGCAGACACAATAACTTCGAAGCAGCAGGGACTGTGTTTTAATAGTGTTTGATAGATGATGAGATAATCGTCGTTGTCGTTAATGGTTATGATAAATGAAAATGTTTGACTTTCTCAGCAACATAGAAACATTCTTAGCAATAAATCAGGAAATAATCACACCTTTTACTTGGTGTGTATGGAGTGTTTGTTGTTGTATTTCACTATTTCTAAGGAGACAAATGTATGAATGCAAAAACATAAATACATCTACACATGAATTTAAGCCAATAAAAACACATGCATAGCATTTATATTGATGCATTTCATCTATTTCAACATTGGAGGAATAACATGCTTTCATTTATCATTTCAGCAGAGTGCTTTTGAGCTAAATGCTAACATCAGCATCGTGGCATGCACACAGTGACAGTGCTGACATGCTAATGTTTAGTAGGTAATTTAGCATGTTTACTGTCTTATCATGCTATGTTCACACTATGAGCAACAAAAGCAACAAGCGGCCAAGTGTGGCCAGCTACATTGTCGCAGTTGAAGTGTTGCTCAAGAGCTCCATGACGTAGTTATGTCATTAAATAGCACTGGGAACTGGTTAACGGCATTTTTTTAGACGGTACGCAACAGGGTGAAACAAAAACATATGATTGGTTGACGTTTCGCCGCGTCATTAGAGCGCTTAAAAAACGTTTCGGCCAGCTTGACGTTAATTGTCGAGCCCGTCCGACATTTGCCGGGCATCGGTTTGTAGCTTCATGTCGCAGGCTTCCATTGAAAATGACTCGTATAGCCTCACAAAGTACAGCAGAGGCTGATGGGAAGGTCATTAGTTTTGCAGGTATTTGGTCAGAAACCAAAGTAGATAGATACAATAGAGATATTTCTCTCAAAATAAAAGATGTGAACCTCATGGTGGCGCTAGATGAAAAGCCAAGAGATCACCAAAGTCACTAGGACTCATCCTTTGTGCACCATGAATGTCTGCACAACATTTCATTGCAATCCATCCAATAATTGTTGAGATATTTCAGTCTGGACCAAAGTGGTGGACTAACTGACCAACCGACATTACCATTCTTGGAGCCACGTTGCAAAAACAATTAAATTCAAGTAATGATGTGACTGCACTATAGATGAAAAACACACATTATTAACCTTTGACTCCATCTTGTGTAGCTAAAATCAGCATCTTCATCAACGAAAAAGAGTATGATGCAAGCGTGTGCGTTGCCTTCGTCCCAATACAGTCCCTTTCCTTTGAATCGATACAGCAACAATGGAACATTAGGAACGACGCTCCCACGGCTTAAAGGAATGATGTGAAAAACATTGTCATTTTCTACAGTGGAAAAAAAGAGTTGGGCAATTAGGAAATATGCAATATCAGACAAAGCCATAAAGGCATCGAATGAGTAAACCATTTTCTTGGTCTCATCTAAATGTCGTTGTGGCTTCGGCCGCAGTTTGTCATTCTTCTGCAGCTTGTGAGTGCCCCTCCGAGTTTATTTCTTGTGACTTTTTCCACTTCCTTTTGTCTTTTGTCTTCTCTCCTTCCCTCATGATCTCCGCCTTACCCCTTTAATTTAGCTCTCCACACATATACATCTGTCTTTTTTATCTTCTTGTATCTTTTGCTCTCCTCCCGCTCGAGTTCTGTGAAGCAGACACGACCCTGCTGTCCACTCCCATATTCTTAAAGTGGGTTCTTGAAATCACATTAACCTAATGCATGAGGGCTATATGCACCTCATCATATGGGAGCCGAACTCTTAAGTAAGCATTATGACATTTCCTCGGGATGAATCCAAGATCAACACATCTGATGGACCGCTCCACGGTGTCTACGGTTAGCTCTGGGTGCATCGCTCTTCCCATTGGGTGGCCTCTTTCACCATGAGAAAAAAACATGAGAAAAAAACATGAGAAAACGTCCGTGTTTCAGACATTTCTCTTCCATGTCACCCCAGCACAGATCATCTCACTCTGGTGTTGTAACTCCTTCAGTCTCCATCTCTCATTAGGTACACAGACTGACCTTTGACCCCTGTCTGCTGACCTGCTCCAGGGGTTGTGTGTCTGGGGGGTGTAACAGTGAGCCAACATGCACACAGAGAGTGAGATAGTTATCATTTGAAGTGTCTAGAGGACTGATTGGCTGGTCTACATTGGTGATGGGTGGAAAGCGATCCTGGTTATACTGGAACTAAAACTACCAAAACTACTTTTTTATTCAACTGGGGTTTTTGCACTTTTTTCTAAAAATCACATTCAGAATAGATAGTTTTATGTGTGTGTGTGTGTGTGTGTGTGTGCGTGCCTGGTGTCCCTGTACCTCAAGGTCCGATAATCCACTTGTCAACTGACCGTAAACTCAAGAGTGTGTGGTCGCCGTGACGGCTGCTGCGTGTGTGATGTGTGACATTCCTGCCATACCAGACGATCACGCAGACTAAGAGAGAGAGAAAGAGAGAGAGAGAGATCAGCCCGTTCTCTAAAACTGGTGAATGCACCAGTTTTCTGCAAAAGCCAATGTTACTTGCAACATGAGTATTATAATATGCATTTGTGATAAGGAAACACGCAGTATATAGGCGTTGACATTAAATCCAGAGAGAGATCCAAAGAGGAATTGACTGTTTTCATGCACATTAATATTCCACTATTATTCCAAATTTGATTCAGGTCATGTAAACAGCATAATCCGTTTGGATATTCTGAATAAGGCCTTATTCCGAACGGAACATTTTCCAATTAATACATGCGGGATATGCCGATATTATTCCGGTTTTAGGAGCATTCTTTGGACATATATACAGCACATGTGGATCATACGTCTCAATTGGGGTTTTTACAGCAGTTTGCGACACACGGCCTGTCGTCTGTTTGCGGCCAGCTCTGTGTTGCACACAAACCGACTAGCTAACAGTTTGCAGAGATGCACGGCCAAAAAGAAAAGCTCACATTTCTGGTTGGAAAGAGAAACACACCTACTTTTAAACATTATGAAAGATTTGGATACCAACAGGTTTTTGGATATGCGCAAATATCGCAACACCAGTCTTTTCAAGAAGGTGGTTTAAGGAATGAAGGCTGTGTGTGTTCATACCGTCAAACAAAAAAACTGAATATTTTGTGCATGTAAACGTAGTGATTAAAAAAAATAGGTTATAGATGGAGACTGTAGCCACACTAAACTAGTTGGTACATTTGAAAACAAAGTTAATGCTCAAACACTGCATCACAGCCAACTACTCAAGCGTGTTATCACATCGCAGGGACGAGGGGTCACGACCCCTCCATTATATGAAATCTGGAAATTACTCACCCCCAATATTTGTAATGACCAGACGGATCAGATCCTCCAAAAGCTGAAGGAAAGCTATTTCTGCTCCCCTCTGTCTTCAGTGCCATTTTGCAAGATCTTTTTTAATGAAGCACCATGTATCTCTCTATTTGATGCCACCAGTAAATGTGTTCTGTATCAGTTTATTTGGTTGCTCTCTAACATCCAACAAAATTCCTCCATTTTCATTTCCCAGATCCCTCTGTGCTCCTTAAAGCTTGCAGCGGGATATTCATTGTTAAGCCTCTCAAGATGGCCAGAAAGCACAAGAGCATCTTAAAACAATTACAGGCCTCATGTGTCATTAAAATAAAACTGTGTTCGAATGGACAAAAAAAATGAGCATAATACTGTTTCTAAGTAAAGGTGTTGCTTGGTAACCCGACTGATCGGGATAATGTGACTGGAGGATCAAGAGGAGACATATTTAGACCTATCATTCCTGTTTTGTAACTTAAACCAGAGATGCAAACGCACACAGAAGTGCATACACACACACACACTCTCTCTCTCAGTGGTCAGATTTATGACGTCCTCCAACATAACAGAGACAAATGGTAGCGCATAGTTGTGTGAATGGGAAGATGAATGGTGAAGCTATAAAACAACTCATGGAGAAGGCGCAGCTGACATTGTATGTCTTATCCAGCCCTGCTACAGTACATGCCTACTGCCATGTTGCATGAATCAGATTCAGTTTTTCTGATGTTTCTATGAGCCTGCAATGTTTGCGGTTCGGTGATCATTTTTACAGCTCTTCTGATGCACTTTATGAGTTGTAGTGAGAAAGTAAAACCAAGCTGAATCATGCAAGGTGGCAAAATGTAATGTTTTTACTCTGATTTGATATCATTCAGCCTTCCACCTTCATGATCCAGCAGGTTACAGTCCTTTGCTTTTTCATCCTCATTCCTCCGTTATTGATTTAAAGTGCTCTCAGCTCACTTTTACTGCTCTGTCTTATAGAAACCACATCCTCCTCCCATTGGACGGATAACCGCCTCATAAATCAAAGCAATAAAAAGTTCTTGTTTCTTACATTTTCCACTTTTCTTTCACTCACATCAGTTTTCTCCCCCTCCTCTCTTGCCCTAAATTATCTCGTCTTTATCCACCATCCCTCCCTGTTATTCTCTCCCTCCTTTTTTTTTTAATTAATTTTGCACACAAGCTAAAAAGTTTCTGGGCTGCAGTTTAGCGTTCATAACCGACTGAAAGGAAGAAATACTGTCCTCCTAACTGTTCTGCAATGAGCCTTTCCACACTTACTCAGAGAACCAGCGGGAGGTCCGGGCCGATGGGAAAAGCATTTTCACAACTCTTTCCTGCAAGCCGTGGCTCTCTCGAAAAAACACATACATGTTGGTCAGTCAAACGTGTCCTTATTCACTTATGTGTTACAATGAGAAGCGGTTCGGAGCCAGAGTCCTGCGGTGGGATGAACCCCTGTGACACCGCTATGGGAAGCTCTATACGATGCTATAGTTTTCTCAAAGAAGAGGAAGCACTCTTGGTTGTTCTTGACAGTCCAAACACTTATCACAGAGCACATATAGGCTACAAAATTAAGTCACGATGACTTCCCACAAGCATCTGTTTAACACTGAGAGCTAAAAAAAATAAAAGAGGCGTCATGGTGGACACAAGGCCGAGATCCATGTTCGCACTGCAAGCAACACCATCAGCAAGTCAGCGGAAGTCCATTCACTTCCTTCTGACGAGTGACTGAGGAAACTCAGCCAATGTGTGGACCATTAACACATTTGTAAGGTGAAAAGAAAGATGAACAAACTGATCTTCTTATGACAATCACCCATCAATAGCCAATCTGATTTACAAAATCCTTGGTTTGCTTTTTGGTTTGATTTTGTTTCCGGCACAGCAGTTTTTCAAGTGAAAAAAAGATGTTAACTCATACACCAGTTAGGCCTTCATATTCTTCTCATACGGACTCTTTCAATGTGTGCATGCCATATAAAATCAAACTACCATTTCATTTCCTTGCTGCACATGGCTGACAATAAAAAAACTAATTTTCATTTCAAGAGTTAGATGAGAAGATCGATAGGCTACTACTCCTCCATAAGTATGGACATTAAATATAGACCATAGACTGTTTATAAGAAGTGGACTTAGTCACCGCGACGTCACCCATTGGTTTGCTGACTGCCTTTTTGAAACCTCGAGCTTGGCATTTTGGCCGTCACCATCTTGGTTTTTGTCCGTCACCATCTTGGTTTTTTGCAACCAGAACTGACACAATAGGATGGTGCTAAGTACAACCAAACACTAAATAAGACATTTTTAGGCAACCAAAACCGTTATAATTAACTTTCATGAACTGAAAACACTGTAAAAGGGTTAAAGTTCTAAGACGATAACACGGACAACTCCCAGACCGGACAACGCCGTGGTAGCGACCTGTCAGTCACAAGATAGCCACACCCTAAAGCATCCCCTGCTTTATGGTCTGTTTGACTCTAAATGGGACCATAATTTACTAAATGAACATCATGCTGTATTGAAGAAGACTTGAAACTAGCGATGGAGACCATAAACTCATGTTTACAATGTTTACTAAAGGTAATAAATCAAGTGAGAAGTAGGCTCATTTTCTCATAGACTTCTATACAATCAGACTTCTTTTTGTAACCAGAGGAGTCGCCCCCTGCTGGCTGTTAGAAAGAATGCAAGTTTAAGGCACTTCAGCATTGGCTTCACTTTTCAGACCCCGGAGGTTGCGCATGTGACTACTCGCAAAACCACAACTTTCTGTTTAGTGGTTAGGCAGCATATTAGTTATTGAGCTTTAGTAGCCTACTTGTAGGCATATTCTTGAACTTTGGAGAAATGCAGGCTGTTTCCCCGGTTCCAGTCTTTATGCTAGTTTGAGCTAATCGCCTCCTGGTTCCAGATGTATACTTAGCACACAGACATGATCAATCTAATCATCTAACTCTCAGCAAGAAAGCAAATAAATATATTCCCCAACATGCCAAACTACTACTTTTTATTCTTTATTATAGCCTATACTATATACAAAACAGCTGCTCAGAGTTAGTGATTGCTAACTTAAATGAGGTTGCTAAGGTCTTAAACTGTACATGTTCTGTACTGTATACATAGTGTAAAGTTAAAGGTTTGTGGAAGGCCAACCTCCTCAGGCATTTCTGAGTCAGTGTGAGTGATTTACTGTCTACCGTGGTGAGGAAAATGCCTGCCAGAGAGATAGTATCAGCCCTACCTGGAGACTTATTAGAGCCCATCCCAGTCCATTAGTCCATTATCTCTCTGTCTCCCATTCTTTCTTTCTTTCTTTCTAACAGTTTCTCTTGACATTAATCAACATTGCTATACAATAGATCATTTGTTGCGACTCCGCTTCTCTCTTTTGTTTCCTTCTTCCTCCATACCAAGTATCAAACCAGACGTTTCTCACTCGGGCAATTACTCAGACGACTGCAGGGTCAAGCTGGTCCTCCTGCCCACGGCTACATTTCACCTCCTGGGAATGAGTGATGAGCTCTCGAATGTAATCACAATCCTGCACGGAGGCCATATTTCCCACTTAGCTTCCACTTCTTGGTTGTTTCAAAAAATGTTGCATTAGGCATGTCTGACCTTTTTTTTCAAAATTTGGCAACATCTCCGGTGACTCATACGAATTGCTGCTAATAATTCATATTTAGGGAGTTTTACAGCGATTAGTTGATGTCATGTGAAAACTGCAGTGTCTGTGACTTGCTTTTTCATACTTGAACTGAACATTTAGTTGGACAATACTTTCTTCAGATACGCCATTTTGACAAGACAAGTTACGCTGACCTGGGTGAGGCTATAGCCTGTTATTAACTGGAAAGAGTGTTGCCGGACATCCCCTATCACCACATCTCAGAGATAATGGCTACATTAGCAGCATCTCAGAGACAGAGCGAGGAGACATAGTGCTGCATTCGGCTGGAATGTTACCCAGATAAGGAGACGGCCTGGACAAGCTACAAAGAGAGCTATAGGCTAAGCATTAATATATATCCCCCCCCCCTTTCTTTCCCACACTGCACTCCTCATTTCTCTGTCCCATTTTTCACATCCTACGCTTCACTCTCCTTTCTCTTGCCCCCTTCCGCCACCTTTACCCTTTTTTTTTACCTCTTTCATGTGTCTTGTGTCTTTCTCCCACTGTCAGTTCAGATGAAAAAGAGCCAGGAAATACCCTGTGACACCCTGATGCACGGTGTAAATCCAACTGTTAACAGTGTAACTGCCCTGCATGGTGGGTATATGAGTGATATCCCTGTGCCTTTCCACTAAGCGGCAACCTGTGGTGCTGAGAAATGAAGCCAATGTGGAAAAAACTGCAGTTCCTCAAATGGCCACTTGAGGCTGGCTCCAAAAGCAGGTCAATCCACATTGACCTCCGTGTTAAAATGTCTAACTTTACAGCAGAAATAAACATGTTTACAGCCTGGTACAAAAAACAGTTTTGGTGTCTATAACTATGACTGTGTATGGGGGTGAATTTTTATATAACTCACCCGTTTAAATTATATTAAGGCGTAAAGTAATGCATAATTGGAGACGTGGCCACTTTGAGTGGCAGGTGGGTGCCTTCTCAGGTCGCTAGCGGCAACCTCCTTGCCCATTTTTGGATTAGCCGGAATTTATGCTGCATTCCATTTACCTCGGAAATCGGAAGCCGGAGCTGGGAATGATGTCACACCCGAGTTGACCGCATTCCAGTACAACAAGTTGGAAAACTTAACGGGGTTTGCTCCAGCCAGGTTAGCCATTGTTAATACCAGTTAACAATGCATTACTTGGACAAGTTGGACAATAGGCTACTGTGTGTACGACTGATTTAATGAGACACGAAAAAGACAAAAAGTGCTATAAACAGTATATTTTCTACAGCTTCTTTACTGTTGATGCAGCCATATTGGATATTGATGTCGGGGTTGGTGAGGTTCGTCCGACTTTCCGAGTCAGAAATCCGACTTCAGGAGGCGTTCCAGTCGAAATTTCAGTTGAACTCAGAAATTCCAACTTCCCAGTTCAAACGGAACGCTGCATTAGGCTGTGTCGTCGCAGCCAAGATGGCGGTGACCGGAGCCACCCACTTTGAGCTTCACAACGGCTCTTCAGAAACCTATGGGTGATGTCACGGAGACTATACGTCCATATTTTATACTGTCTATGCTGCCCACACACTGCTGGCTGACCCCACCATGACCATACTGTAATGCAAAGGTACAGCAGCTAATGGCTGCCCACACATGCACACCCACTCACACTGATAAACACACATTCACAGTTGAATAATAATGTACCATGGTGTGTGAGATTACTTGTGATAAGACTTATTGGCAAGGACGTGCTACTTCCCTCTCCATGTCTATCTTTAGTTCTTATCTTTTTTTAATTATCTGTCTTTTTCATCCTCCGCATGTAACTCTGAGGTCAGCGTTTGGCGTGCAGTTGCCTGATCGTTCGTCCTGGCCTAATCGCGTGCGTCGTTTGTGTGTGTATGTACATGAACTTGCGTGTCTGTGCCCACAGCTGGAGTCTGCACACTGTGTTGGGGGGAAAACATTAGTAAATCCTGGCTAAGCAGACCACATCCTCTTCACCCTAAAGCCCTGCAGGTAATGAGACAGTGGGGTGTTACCTCTTAAAGGGGCAGCAGGAGATGACATGGGCAAGTGAGATTCATTGCCAAACATCCCTTCCTACTAAAGAGTTTTCGGCTGTACGGGAGGAATTATTGTCCAGTTTATTGCAGCGTATTAACTCGTGGCTCTCTTCCAGTTCATTAACCTGGGTATTAACCTGTGGAGAAGTTTTGGAGTTGCACAATTTTACTGTTTGCTTCATGTGAATTCCCCCCCAGCCGAGAGTATGTAATGAGAAACAGAGGTATGCGCAATTTTTAAATGGAGCATTATGACCTGTCATCAAATTAGCTTCAGCTGCACATCCTCACCCCTGTACTCACATGTGTGTGTTCAGCCGCAGAAACAAGATGCTAAATGGACATCATCTGAACCAGATTTGCATTCAAGCATGCAAACAGACAAACAAGGCGTTGCCGCCAATGACAACACTAATTTGAATTGAGTATGTGATTGGACAGCCACCAACTGTAATGTGCCTGCAAGCACATGATTAGAAAGGCTATCGTGTGAGAGTGTGTGACCACATTCACAACTGATTGGCTTAAATGTCAGTTTGAAGCACCATGGGACAATAGACCTCAGGGAAACATGATTTGTGTGTTCATTTTTGCCATGAAACTCAGATGAGGTGATCAATAGCAATTTCATCTTTTAATGTCCCAAATATCCAACACACATTGGAACACTTCATTTGAAATAAACTCTATTTCTGGGTAGAACTATATGAGACAGATGGACACATTATTAATCATAAACTGTAGCAAGGTTAAGGAAAACAAGGGAAAGAGTCGGCTCTGCTAATGCCGGCATGTTAACGTGCTCATAATGACAATGCTAACATGCTTATTAGTATAGTAGCAGGTGTATTTTTGCCATGGTCACCATCTTAGTTTAGCGTGTGCTGGGAATTTCATCAGTTTTGCAGGTATTTAGTCATAAATTAAAGTATTGGACAAATCCAAATTTTGATGATGATGGCGTTACATGTAAAGTTAAGGGAGTTGTTCAGTAAGGGATAATGTTCGCTATACATTATCCCGCTTATTACACGGCTACTTACTCTAGAAATCGATAATTTGACACAAAAATTATCCTCCAGAGTCCGAGATCAGAACCGCATCCATAGCAACAGTCTATTATAGAGAAATAACAGACTGTAGAATGCCATAATTGCAAAGACATGTAATAAGTAAGGGATAATGTACAGTGAGCCGAGTCCAACATCAGAACTGCGCCCATAGCAACGGTCTGTTATACATAGCAACGGTCTGCTATAAAGAAATAACAGACGGTAGAATGCCATAATTGACCAATCAGAATTGAGTATTCAACAAAGCCGTGTAATAAACAAAGTTGTTGCAGTTCGTCCTGAGTGGGCCAAGAATGGATGTACCAAATTTGGTGGCAATCCATCTAGTAGATGTTGAGATATTTCCCTGAATAAGTGAACACATTGACTTGCTGTTGGTGCTAAATCAAAAGTCAGCAAAGTCCTTAAAGTTCATCCTCTGGGGACCATGAATGTCAAAATATAATATGTACAAAATATCATGGCAATGTATCCAGTGGCTGTCAAGACATCTTATAAAGAAAAGAAAATTTCAACCTCATGGTACGTCAAGAGGAAAAGTCCGGGCATCACCAAAGTCAATAGGATTCATCATCTTTGGCCCATGAATGTTTTGTACAAGTTTCATGGCGTCCCATCCAATAGATGTTGAGATATTTCAGTCTGGACCAAATTGGGTGAACAGTCGACGGACAATGTCTTGCACATTCTCAATACAATACATTATGCTAACTCATACTGAGACAACAGAGGTCTATGCATTGACAAGTACGACAAATGTTCATTGTCCCAAAACTCTGAAAAACAAAAGCATCCTTCTCCAGAGTGTGTTGCAAACATCAATACCTACGTCATTCAGATAATGTATGATATAATGGTATTTTGTTTCAGAGTGGGGACGCTGTGACCACATCCTCTCCTCAATAAAGGCTTGTTTTGAATCCCCTCGGTTTGATTTCACTCCCCATTGCTGTTTGTCTTTAGCTTAGTGGTATAACACTGTGTCCACATCCTGTCTTCCAAGCTGTGAGGGAAAAAAAGGAAAAAAACATTAAGAATATGGCATGAATATGCAATTCAGTTCACATGCATGTACTCTGGAGTCACACACTGTCCATCTTAACACATTTTGGGTGAGTGCCAGTGAACTGCCAAACTTTAAGCTTCAAACACATCCACAACATTCAACGCCTGTTCCAGGGCCAAGTTTGTCATATGAAGAAAAAAATAACAGATTATTGCTGTTTATAGCGCATCACGATGCAGGTATCCCATCGCGACTGACATTCTACATAAAGTATACCACATGTAGCATTAGAAAATTCCCCAAACTAACGACATTAAATTTAAGAAGTCCAACTTTATAACTCTGCTGGCAAACCTTCTCACTTATTGCAACGAAAAGAAGACTAAGTCTGAATGTTGGAGTGAAAAGCTTGTCGAGATGAGTATTTTTTTTGTGGTGAAAGAGATGCCAACTGAGGACAAGGCAGCGGGAAGGAGAGCGGCGCAGAGGAGAGCTGGCTGTTAGCAGACATAATGGGAACCAGGCCTGGTGGTAGAGAGGTAATTAAACTGCACAGCACAATGGCGTCACCACTCGTAAACTCTTCAAGAGACGTTTTTACCTCCGAGCTCTTCCTTCTTTTCCTATTGACTCCCGTGTATCCAAGATCTGTAAAAAAGTGATTGCGTTGAACTTGGAGACAGGATTCAGCTTAATACCATTAACTGTAGGGTGGAAACATAAGCGCAATGACCACTAAGTCCCCAGATAAAGATTAATTTTCTGAGGTAGACTAAAATAGGAAGGAGTAATCCTCTTTTGCTGTTGTTTTTCATGCTCATTTCCTAGTTTTTTTACATCTTCATAACTTAAACCTTCACACTAAACCCTATGACTTAACACAATGAAACCCACTGAAGAAGTTCATGATAAACAGTCAGTGTTTTGCAAATGAATAATTAAGATTGTTCAGCCAACAAAATATCTGCCAACAAAGGATTTAAAAAAATACTCTGGTGAATGTTACTGATTTTCCAATTTCCCCGAAGCCAGACAAACTCAGAGATGCTGTTTTCTGTGTCTGTCTCTGTTTGCAATTTACTTGTGGAAGCAGACTGTTTAAGGTTGAGATTAGCCAAGTTTAGCTCAATTATTGGATGTCTTGTAGAGTTATTACTGTAGCTATTCAAGTGGCAGCTATATGCTCAGAGATGAAGAATTACAGCTTCTGCAGCAGTGTTATACTAGAAACAACTGTACATGTCATGTCATTAATGTTTGATGTTTTAAATGATAGTATTAAAGCTGCACTAAGCAACATTTTGATATTAATTTAAGCTGCCTTCACATGATAAAAAAAACTTTGCTCTTCGCTCACTGCAACGTAGGGCACAGAGCCTTGCAGAGTCAAAGCGCAGAGAAGGTATAATACTGTATGTCATCAAAAAGTGCGCAAGGAACGCCATTTACTTCAACAACAACAGTTGTAGCTGTTATCTCATTGGTTGTGCTTTGAAAGGTCATCAGCAACCGGGGTCAAAGATTAAATAATTTAAACGTAAACTTTAAAACTTAAGCGTAAACTTTATTGTATTTGTCACATATACAGTATACAGGTACATACGTGAAATTTTACCTCTGCATTTAACCCATCCAAGCAGTAAAGTTCAAAATAATGTGAACTTGAAGCAGCGCTCGTTGGCAATTTCAAGCGGTGCGCCATGCAAAGAAGTAGCGCTTCCGCCTAGTCGGCAGGCACCATTCTCCCCGTAGGAAAACAATGGCACAGCCAACGCAGAGCGAATTTGCCGCTGATCATGTGTGGGCGGCTTAAGGATCAAGTGACTTTGTGTAACCTTCCTCTTGTGTTAGGGTCGGCACCGACCCGTTTTAAGTTTTAAATGCATAAAAGAACCACATAAATTTGTTTATTGCATCAAGGCTTTTTGACTTTGTCAGGAACCTCTATTTCAACAAAATAAAACAAAAACATTTTTTTTCACTAAATTATAAAATGCTCTGGTTGAAATTATGACCTTTGTGTTGTTAGGGTCGGTTTCGACCCAGTTATAAAAATAAGATTATAAAGCAATAATTAGAGCCAAAACTGAAATCATAAGTGCACGGTCAGCCAACACACTGACAGCCAGCTCCTCTCCCAATCATGTGAGCTTTAGGGGATTCTCATTTTGCCTTGTTATCCAGTATACCTGCACAAAAACAAACGACAGGCAGAAATATTTTCCGGGCAACAATGTCACTTCAGACCTTTCAAATGATATCAA
>CAKAKR010000515.1:0-30183 GCA_916700685.1 Adelosebastes latens | reverse complement strand
AATAAAAATAAAAAAAAATAAAAATTAGAAAATTAGAAAATTAACTTCAACTTGAATTTAAAATCGCATTTTGCTGCTCTCTGGCACAAAAGAGAGGAACTGCAGTTATTTCATGATGGTTACCGCAACGCACCTCAGCGCACCGCAACGCACCGCACCGCAACGCACCGCACCGCACCGCAACGCATCGCACCGCATCGCAACGCACCGCATCGCAACGCACCGCAGCGCAACTCACCGCACCACAACGCAACGCACCGAAACGCATCACACCGCAACGCAGCGCACCGCAACGCAGGTGATTGTAGGCTCCTTGTCTGTCATCACCTGATTGGTCGCACGGAGGTCATTAACACAACATTCAGTCACAGTCAGTGCCCGTGGCGCGGAGAAGATCATACTATCATTCTGCCTTGAATTAATAAAAAAAAAAAAAAAAAAAATGAATAAAAACGGCTCTTGGACGGGTGCCGGCTTTTATCGTTCACTTAAAAGAGCCAGCTCTTAGAGCTGGCTCGTTCGCGACGACACATCACTAATCGACAACCAGCCTCTCGCATGGGTTTCTGGGAAATGCAGTCCGAAAATAACTTTTCCAGGGGTCGTAACGTTAGATATCTAGCGAACTAGGAATTTTATTCAGTGTAGTAATTATTTTACTTTATCTTACATATTTTAATACACACAACAGTATTATAGATATTAATTTAAGGATTTGTGAGTGAATGATGACACGATTTTGATTATAACCCTCCGTCGTTACGACAACTCAACTTGTTGTTGCCATGCCGTAAACCACTTTGGTCCGACCTGCCAGTTGAAAGAGAGACAGAAGAAGGCCTTAAAGCTTATAAATTTATAGACGATGAAAGCAGGGTTATCGAAACGCACTTTCATTTTATAAGACAGTATTATAGTCTTTCTTTCTCTCACGATGATCATAGAGAATGTTGAAGCCCTGAAGTCGTGGCTGGCAAAACTCCTGGAGCCAATGTGAGTGTTGAATTGAGATGACATTTAGCTTAGCATGCTAACGTAGCTAGGTTAGCAGCTAGCCAGGCATCAATGGGAGGCTTTGCTAGAAGCTGATCGCAAATTCTTGCACGAGTTAGCAAACCCACCATTGGCCGCTAGCTGGCTTTTCATAAGCAAAGAGACACTGTTTTCATTACCTAAAAGAAATACAAATCATGCATGATGTAGAGTGTTTGTTGCACTTTTATTTATTAGGGTAATTAGGTAGTTAGCCCACGATATTATGACTTTATAATACAGCTCTCTGTGTGCAAAACTATGAAGCTGCAACAGATCATTTACATGCTGCTAACGTTGAGGTTATAATAAGAAGTGTTGAATCTTTTGGGCTATATATATCCAATGTTACTGAGTTATAGATGTGTTTTTACAAATAAATAAGTGTTGTTTGCTCTTTGTGTTACCATAGTTACATACTCCTGATCTTTCTCCCTCTCTTTCTAATGCAATTATACAAGAGGAAACAGATGTTGTTAAAGAAATGCACATAAATGCATGGATGGATTTACATATTGAAAGTGATTTAAAGTTGATGCACAGAGTAGATGGTATTAATACCATAGTTACACACACTCTGATCACTTTCTGCCTCTTCTTTCTAATGTAATTACACAGATGTTGTTAAAGAATGCACATAAATGCATTGATGGATTTACATGTTTAAAGTGATTTAAAGTTGATGCACAGAGGAGTAGATGGTATTAATACACACAGTCACTGTTTTAGGTGATGCAGTAACAGTAACAGCCTGCTGTCTCACATATTAAGGCATAATCTCTAAGGTGCTGCACTTTATCAACTTTACCAAAATAATTCATATTTATCATTAGCTTAGTATCAGGCACTATTGGTTCTTAAAGGTCAAATGGAAGTGATCGAGCTTTGAGAGTTTATAGTTGTATCTAATAATTTAGCCATTTAGTTAGGTAGTTGGTTATACATAAGATAAGATAAGATGAACCTTTATTAATCCCCGGAGGGAAATTCAGGTGTCAAAGCAGCAACATCAGCAAACATCAGCAAACAGAGTGAAACACAGGAGAGGTAAAAGTATACAAAAATTATAAAAGCAATAATTGAGATATAAAAGATACAGAGTAAATGGGTGAACATAGTGTGTACAGTCCGTCAATAAATAAATGTAATATGTACAATACATAAATGTAATATGTACATATGTGCAGTCTATAAAGTGGTATATAGTGTAAAGTGCGCCAGTGGTTAGAGTCCAAGATGGTGCGTGTTTAAAGTTCTTAAAGTCCTCCTTTACCAAAATAATTCATATTTATCATTAGCTTAGTATCAGGCACTATTGGTTTTTTTAAGGTCAAATGGAAGTGAAGGTAGCTTTGAGAGATTATAGTTGTGTCCAATACATTAGCCATTTAGTTAGGTAGTTGGTTATACATTAGCTTGGAGTTGTCAAGAGGGCTTTCCTGGAGCTGTGTGTGCTTTTGTTATTGTAATAGCCTCACTAGGACTTTTAGCGTGATCTGTTGGCATGTAAAGATATTGTAAAATAGAATATATGGTGGGTCATTTGGTTTAAATGTTTTTGGAAGTTTTGTAGCAATGTTCTGCCATGTATTGTAGGGCTGTGTATTGGCAAGAAAATGGCGATACGACACGTATCATGATACAGGGGTAACTATTCAATGTATTGCGATATATTGTGATACTGTAAGCAAGGCGATGGATTGCAATTGATAGGCAAAACGGTCATAGTATAAAGTACACACCACCATATGTATAAAATCTGAGTGAAAAAAAGTTTACTTTTTTTAAGCAATCATAACAGTGAGATCTGCATTTGCATTTATGACAGTCCCTGTAACATCCAACATCATAAAACTACTTTGAGAGGGCACATCTCTTTGCAAGTGAAATTAAGTATTGACTGAGTTAATCATTGCATGTAAAGTATTAATTAAAAATCAATACAGTGTTTTTGAGAATCGATTCAGTATCACAAAACATAATATCGCGATATTCATTATTTTTTAAATATTTTTTTTACACCCCTAATGTATTGTTAGGGTCTCACTTGGTACTGACTATGTATAGGTTTGTTTTGAAAATGTCATTGCATGCATGGTTGGGCACCACTGGATGACATGACACACCTCACTGACATACAGTATATTGTCGTTGGTTTGATTATGAATTTGAATTCAGTTTTCTCTCTCAGTTTTGTCTCCCCTATTTCAGTAATTAAGTAGTTTGGCAAAAGCATCATTGCTTTTTCCTTTTGCATTGTATTATTAAAGTAAGATACTGTGTAGCTGAAATTGAGAATGTATATATTTTAACCTACAGATGTGATGCGGACCCCTCTGCATTAGCCAACTATGTGGTGGCTCTTGTGAAGAAGGACAAAGCGGAGAAGGAACTGAAAGCGCTTTGTGCTGATCAGCTTGACGTCTTCCTACAAAAAGGTACGAATGCCACGCAATGCTTCTCTCTGCCAGTGTGAGTGAACGCAACATGCAGTTTTTCCATCGATCCTAGCTCTTGCTGCTCAAGGAAGTTATGCAGAGGGTTTACCTTCAGCAGTTTTCCATCATTCAGCTAACAAGCTGAATTTATTTGTATTTAAGTTACTTTAAGTTATACACGTATATAGATGCAATGACTTGTACATGATCACCATTTACTACTTGTGGATCCCCAATATGGCCACCAGAGGGTGTGTTACATGATCATTTTGAAGTACTTTCTTTCCTCTCCAATGTCTCCAGCCTGTATAAAATGAAGCATCAACTTGTTTAGCTTTAGTAGAGTTTTTCTCTTTTTTTGAATGGTTGAAATGATTTAATCACTTTACTTTCAATTGCACAGTATAATCACATCATTTGTTGAGAATTTAGGGTTTCGAATTACAGTTTGGTTTTGTGCCCTTGCAACATCACCTTTGTTTTTGTTTCAAAATAGCTGCTGATTGAAGTTAAAATTTCCAGACACTTTAACTATTCCCTGCGCAACAGCACAGTGCAAGGCCACGTATTAAGTTACTAAGTCTGTCAGAACTTAACTATCGCAGCCCGTAGTCTTTGGAAAAACAGACTTAAAGATTGCACTCAAATAAATGGTTCAAATTACCTCCTTTAGTGTACTTTCAATTTTGTGCATTGCATTTTCTCCTTTATGTCCTTTTTTATTGTGTTAGGCTTCAAGCAGCTTCTCCCGGTTTAATATTTGTGCTGTTACTCATTTGGTGTTTATTAAACTTTGGATATATTTATTGCAGCCCGGAGCAGAGAATCATTTAGTGTAGTGTGATTCAGGAGGAATGTCAGTACATGTCATGCCTGAGGAATGAATTTGCTCGTTCAGGGGGAATGAGGAAAAAACGCACATAATTCGGTAAAAGATGAAATCCATTCACACGATTCATGTTGTCTTTGCAGAGACAACGGGATTTGTTGATAAACTTTTTGAATGTCTGACAACCAAGAACTACCTGGGAAATCCTGCTGCCAAGGAAGTTCCTAAAGAGGAGGTCAAACCACCTGCAGTCAAATCTGATGTTGTGGAGGTAAGAAGAGTTAGTGAGTCATTTAATGCCTGTGAAATATTATTATTAAAGTACTTTTGTAGATAAATACAGTAGGTAGAGCACAACACAAAAAATGGTGATTCTGTTTCTATATTGGAATTTGATAAATTATAGGACACTGTATATAAATCTCCTTCTGTTTTAAAAACATGAAATATAGATGAGTTTAAGTCAAGTAACTGTTTTTTCCCTCTAGGCTGAAACTCCAGAGGAGGAGAGAGAAAACAGGCGGAGGAGAAGTCCTCTGAGAAACCGCTCTGACTTCAACGACTCCAGGTATGGCTGTAGCTTCAGGGATATGGTTCAGCTCAGCTCAATGACGAAGCATAAAGCAGATGCAGATACTTCTCTGACATGTGAAACATCTAGCACCTTAAATTCCAGTCCCAGTCAGGCTGAAATGTACAATATACAGGGCCTTGATTTCTTACAGCTGATTAAAAACCATTTCATCATTCTGCATTATCTAGTTGTGTAGAGATCTTAACACGAGTATATATTTGCAAGGTTTGAAATCCCAGGAGGCCTGCTTTTAGCTTGAAGAAAGGCCCTGGTGTCCAGTAGCCTGTCCCTTGTCTATAACACACCTTGTCAATAACAAACAGGGCAATACAAGAACTGTAATACTAACATTCAAAACAACAGTTGAAGTGTTTAATGTGCTTTGGTGCGTGATTTATATTCTGCAGCATTAAATCGGTTAAACAACATAATCATGTCATACTCTTCACTCACACACTCTTTATGACAGAAATAATGTTATTTCTCACTTATTTATTCAGCAACAGCTAATTTTAAACAGTGCTTTGGAGCAGATCAGAAAAAAGGGAGCCTTTTTACTAAGATATGATTGAATATAATTATAAAACAAAGGGAAACAAAAGCATCTTTCTAATTCGTCAATTTAACAATGTGTCTCAACTTGCCTTAGCTGGTTTTAAGATTCAATCCAGCTACAACCCTCTTAAATATGTCTGTTGGACTCTTGCATTTAATGATGAGTTATTGAAATACAGTATATATATATATTCCCTCTAACTCGTCAACCGCACAGGAGCCGCGATGACAGGAGGCGAGATGAGCGCAAGCGCCGCGACTTCGATCGGCACGGGAAAAGCGGCGGCGACTCCAACCGCGAGCGGGAGCGTCACGAGCGTCGCAGGGGCAGCCCCCGCGGGAGGAGCTACAGCCGGAGCCGCAGCCGGAGCAGGAGTGGCAGCCGAGGAAAGAGCAGGGACAGGGAGCGCAGAGGTGAGAAAGTCACACACACACACACACACACACACACACACACACACACACACACACACACACACACAACCAATAACAAACAGCAGCACAGGGGACCAGACCCAGGAGTATAGAAGCTCCTGAAGCTCCTGTCAGCACAGACCAACTGTGCATTAGTGATGCAGAAGTGCTGCTGGAGACATCCTGAGGGTGAAGTGCACAGAGAGTAGACTGAACAGAGTTCTGGATGTAGCCGTTTGTATTGTTTTCTGTTGGATTGGTGTGTCAGTGTTGCTGGAAGTTGTTATCGATATAAGGAACAATGTGGACAGCTTTGCCATCACGTCAGTGGGGATTCAACAGCACGGCCTGGAATTGGCCTTTTCACCCGCAAGGTTACGGTAATCTAGACCTCTGTGTGTTTGGAATGATGAGAGAAGTTTTTAAAAAGCTTATGCTATGGTCTACTTACTCTACTGTAATATTTATTCATGTTTTGTTGAAATACCTCTATTTCTGCTTCTTCTCTTTAACAGACTTCAAGTCAAAGTTTGAGTTAGAAAGGAAGGACACAAACTGCTACAACTCTTCCAACACATCCGGCTCCCAGCAGCAGCAGCACCCGTCGCCTCTCCTGCCCCTGCCCACACCTCCGCACCCCTTTTCTTCCTCGTCGTCCGCTGGAGTCTCAGGAACTGGAGGCGTTCCCGTAGTAACACCGGCTCACCTGCCCGATAGCACTACAGACAGCTGGTCTAGCTACTATGGCCCCCAGAGGCAAGATGGTGTCGGCAAGCCGTTCGGCAACAAGAGCGTTTCGCTGAAACATCGCTGCAGGGATTACGACGGTAGGAACCTCCTCTTTGCCTTTAATTCCTGCTTCTTACAATCTTTTGCTGAAACATTTCTTCCTCCATCTCTGCGCCTATTGTAAATGACGTGGTTATTGTAAAGTTTGCTGTGTAAACTCCACCATTATCTTCTCGTGAGGGTTAATAATTGCCTTGTTTAGTCTCCTCACTAATGACCACTGTTTAGCACTCCCTCTCTTCTCCCCTGTGAAAAGCAGGAAAGCAAGCAGGCTCGCTCCCACCTCTCCCCAGAGACACAAGAGGGTTTAAACTTACCCACTGTCCCTGAAGCACACTGCTATCTGTCACAGTGCTCAAACACAGCCACTAGGGACCCAGTCTCTTAATGAGGCTGTGGGGTGAATACATGCACTCTGTGTCTTAGCTGCTTTGAAGTTGGACAACCTTTCATTTCTTTTTTCAATTATTCTTATTTTTTTTCAGTCATATTTTTGTGAATGAATTTGACTTCCAGGGGCCCAAACCCTTTAGAATGATTACAGTAGGTTACAAATAGATACTCAAGAGTATCTGAGGAAAAAGCACCTAGAAGTAGAGGTACAGATTAATCGGCGGCGATAGGACGTTTTACATATTATCGTTATGTCGGTGGGATGGCGCAGTCTCTACCAGTCACGTACATCACCGTTTTGCATGGAGGTATCATACAAGGTCAAAGGTAGAGGGGGATAAAAAAATTCTCTCCATTATAAAACGCAACACTACTAGCTCTTTGTCCACGATACGAGACAGGCAGACAGGGAGGAAAATAAATCATTCACTGGTACTTTAACTTGCTTACCAATTTGGCGTTCTCTCTTCCAAATAATCCAGCTATGTAACCATCCATTCATAAAATTAAATTGCACACTTTAGGATCCTCCTCTCCCTGGGAATATTCACCACCATTAATGGTTTTGTAAGAGTGACAATTAACAACGTAAAGGGACGCGCAACTGAAGTAATCCTGGTCGGTCATAAACCACAGAACAGCGCACCACCCACTGTAAATAAATACAACATATTCCAGTGATGTACTCCACCAAATCACACTTCAGGATATTCTCTTACGAATTATTAAATTCAAAGTGACAAAAAACGTTTAAATAAAAACGGTGTATGTAAAAGTAGCTGACTAGGCTGCTGCAGAAGGAAAGAAGATATCAGCCTGGCCGATTAATCGGCTATTGGCTTTTTCCTGCTCCAAGCTATCATTATTATATCAGCCATTAAAAATCCACTATAAGTTCTATCTAAAAGATTTGGTCTTGACTCGAGGATGTTTTTTCATGCTGTCGTAAACTTCTAAAATGCCTACATACTGTACATGTGAAAAAGCTAAATTTTGACATATTTCTCTCTCCCTCACACAGAAAAGGGATTTTGTGTCCGTGGTGACCTTTGTCCGTTCGACCACGGCACCGACCCTCTCATCGTCGATGATGTCAATCTACCGAACATGATTCCGTTCCCTCCGCCACCTGTTATGCCCCCCCCCCCTGGCCTGCCCATGCCCCCCCCCATCACTGAGCCGCCCCCTCCCCTCAGGATGCCGCCTGCGATGCCACCCTATGGTCAGCCACCACCACCGGGCGTCTTCCCCATGACTGGTAAGTAGTACCGCCAAACTGGTGCATACATAAATGGCAACTTGTAGAAATCACATATGTTGTGCCATTTGATGGGAGCAGCAACATTTTCAGTGGCTAGTTTATCGTAAAGTCGTTAATACTTTATGCCACCGTCACTTTAAAGCAAACTGTGCGGCATTAAAAAAAACGTTTTATGAGCACAAACTAAAGCCTCACTGTCACACCTGCGATATACCTGAGACATTAGCTTGGGCTTGTGTCTCCCTCAGGACCCCCACTGATTGCAACCAGTGGGATTGACACCCCCAACCACCAAACGGCAATCACTTCTTCTCCTCCTACCGGACCGCCTGGAGTGGGGCTTCCGCCTACTCTTCCTCCTCCTCCTCCTCCACCTCCTCCCTCCTCGTCCTCATCTGTGTCTCTTCGTCCCCAATATGTCCAGTCTGAATGTAAGCAGCGATGCTTTTACCTATTCAGATTTGGAAGTTATGTTCTTTTTTTTCCTGCTGTATTTCTTGCTTTCTTGTTTTTGTTTGTGTTTAATTATAGTAGATAGGTCTTTTATAAAGTTAAAGTTGAGCCAGCATGACTAAGCTAGTGAGCGTTAAGTTGTGGACTTTTAAAGTACCCTCTGCTTCTGTCATAAGTTGGTTTATGTGTGACGTTGCAGTGTGTGATGCACGTGTATTTCTTCAGGCTGCAGTAGCAGCTGTTGACCAGAGGGTAGCACTGTTTATTAACCTAAAACAAAGTAGCTATGAGCAATTAGCACAAACTCTGCCACATCTTATTGTGTTGAGTGCTTTTCCCATAATTCCGCTCATGAATAATTCCAATTAAACAGAAGGCGAAAGCTTAGTTCAAATGGAGTGGGTCTATTTTAAGTTAATTAAAAACTCAGGTTTTTGACCTTAATTCAACTCAGATAGCCAAAATCCTCAATTGTTAAATTTTGCCTTTGTGTTACAGTAAACTGTAGCTCAGGATAAGAATTATTATCTTATGGTATTTCATCGTATTTATCATCTTATGATGTATTATTTTCTATTAGTCTAATGGTACTTTAATTTATTGTCTTCATTTGTATATATTTTTCTCAATATTACATATTTTAATTAGAATTCAGAGCTGTATTTACCATAGACTCTCAAAGGTTGCTGTCACATTTAAAATCATCACATTCTTTACAAGATTGTTGTGTGCTCGATAAGTCACTGAATGCTAGGCTGTACTTATTTATTTATGTAGGACTACTTGATTTCATTGTGTAGTTTCAGTTTATTTTCTTTGGTAATTTTTTTGTATTTAAATTATAACATTTTTACGGCTGTTAAAAGTGTTTCATATTCCCTCTAAGTTTGTGTGTGTGTTTTATGTCTATGTTAATTTTTTACACATTAGATAACTATGATCCAGAGGGCTACAACCCAGAATCACCAGGCCTGACTGCAGCGGGTCGTAACCCGTACCGTCAGTTCATTCCCCGGGTACAGACCCAGCGCTCCAACCTTATCGGCCTCACCTCCAACGAAGGACAAGGCTCCAGAGGTAACAAGTATTGGCCTTCTTAGTACACACTCTCTTCCCCAAACTAATCTGGGGCAAAATGCAAAAGCTCCTAGTGTTTATTATTGTTTCTCTGTGTTTTTTGTCTTCCAGCTGCCAACATAGTGATCCAGACTGAGCCTGCCACTGCAGCGAGCACTCCTGGAAGTAACGTGTCCCGTTTCAACACAGAGCAGGACAGCAGGAAGAGAACCATGGGACCCAGTACAGCTGAGGGACCAGCAGCTAAAAAGCCCTGGATGGAGAAGTAAGGATTTTAAAAGTTTCACTCCAAAATGAGCATGTAGGAAGAAAATTCTCAAGCTTGAATCGCATGTAAACTGTGCTGTGTTAGGGTGATGTGCAAGGATCCCATCACACAAACCCAAACAGACAAAACTGTCTACTATCCCACCAAAATAAGATGTTGACTCCTGACATGCCGTGGGAGTAAAGCACTGCAAAGAAAGGAAATAGGAGGTGTGATCATAGACAGAAGAAATTTGAAGAAACTAGATGGCCAGTTGAAATTTGATCTAACAAATCGGTGCCTCCCCCATTTCCTGTTACTGCAATGGGAGCCTTGTTTCAAGCCAAGGTGACTCATAGGTCAGAGGCCGATCTTTTGTGTCCGTTGTGGGCAGCAGGTGCACCAAACATCCCCAATGCAAGGATGCTTCCATTGCAAGGGGTCTACTTGTAATCAATCTTGAGTGTCAACCAGGTTGACATGTGTTCTTCTTCTTCAAGCCATATAACAATATGGGTTGTAGGAACTTCAATATGAAGGCGGAAACTCGAACCTCAGGTCATCAATCTGGGTTCCATTTCACTGTCTATCATTGTTAGTGATCTTGCCCAAAATGTTGATTAGCCTGTCTGCTTTTTTTTTCCATTAATTTCTCTTTAAAACAAATACTTCGGATGTCAACATCACCGTCTTCTTCTCGTTTTAGGCCGAGCTTTAACAACCAACATAAGAACACTTTTCCCAAGAGGTATCACTATGTGAACACTAAGTTGGAGGTGCGCAAGATCCCACGTGAGCTCAACAACATCACCAAGCTCAATGAGCACTTCAGCAAGTTTGGAACCATCGTCAATATCCAGGTAAAATGCACAATTTGCTGCTTTGCATCAAGCAAACCTGCAAAAGGGCTACAGTTGTCATTGTCGAAGGGATCATTTTGACAAGTGTAGGCAAGATCAGTAGTAGTAGAAGAAGTAGTAGACTTTAGTTTACAAATAAGTCTAGCAAAAATCATTTCAATTTTGAATTTTTTAAGACGCATGACAACACATACCTAATCTGCACGCTCTACTCTCAATCCAGGTGGTGTTTGGCGGTGACCCAGAGGCGGCGTTGATCCAGTACACAAAGAATGAAGAGGCCAGGCGGGCCATATCCAGCATCGAGGCGGTCCTCAACAACCGCTTCATCCGCGTGTACTGGCACCGCGAGCCCGGCACCAACGCCACAGGGCTTCAGCAGCAGGAGCAGAGCTCAGGGAGCCAGGTGGCCGGGTCGGTGCCCAGCCCGGGGCTGCAGCACAGCAACATGCATAAGGTTAGTATTAAGAGCATGAAACATCTTTTCATGCTGATCTCTTACCCACACGTCTGCAACCCTTCATCACATTTACTTTTTTCTCCCCTTTTTCTTTTATCTGCAGGGGATCAAGCAGCACAATCCAGCTGCCTACGTGTTGAACAAGACTGTGCCCAAGCATCGCCTGCCAGCATCGCCCGGGGTCACGGCTCTAACCAAGCCCGACAGCCTGAACCCAAACACAGATGCCGTCGCTGTATGTTTGATTCTCTTTGCATGGTTGTGTTGGGTGATGCCAGACCTGTGTGAAATGGCATTTTCAAATAAGTGATTTGTTTCAACAAGCTGGGAATACCACACTTGTTAATATCTTTAGCAGAATACAGATAACGTCATGCACATTGTGTCTTTGTGAAAAGTTGATGAAGTTGATCAAATTACACTACTCTTTGCGGCTGTCCGTAGGCACAGTGGTGTTTTGAGCTAAATGCTAATGTCAGCATGCTGACATGCTCATAAAAACGATGCTAACATGCCGGTGTTTAAGCAGGTATAATGTTAACTATCTTAGTTGCGTATTAGCATGCATGTCAGTCAGTGCGTCTAGTCTAGAGGGAGACATTTGTCTGTCAAAGGTGCTACTGCACTTCTCACAGCTGAACGGTGTTGGTGGAATATTCATAATATAACAATATAAGGATCAACACACCCTTCCCTGTAGTGTGTGTGCCATTACAAACAGGAGAACACTGTTACAGCCAGTTTACCGCCATGAAACTAGAGGCCTCAGAGACATGAAGATTGCAGTCCAGTGACACTGCCCAGCCAGTCTCACACAGATTAAGAGGATATAAGAACAGGAGCAATAAATAATAATAACATTTGTGTCTATTGCAGCTGTATACGAGCTCATTCTGATGACCTAAATGTGTCGTTCTCTCTCGCTCTGTGGCACTTAGGTGGCGCCTGCACTGACGAACACCCAGAAGGGTCCTTACACTTCCACAGCCCTCAAGTCATCCTCAAAGAGCTTTGGGAAAACGGGAAAAGCACTCGAAGCACAAGAAGTCCTCAAGAAGAAACAGGCATGTGGCTTAATTTTTTAACACATATTTTGACTGGTACGAGAATAGCAGAGCTGGGATTAACCATTTGTTTCTCTCAGGGGCCACCGGTGAGAAGCAGGCTACCATTGAGAAATGAAATGTCCACCAACAGCAAAAAGTCTATTCTCCACCTCAGTGAATGTATTCTAATTATTGTTTTTTTTTTTCATTTAGGAGGCATTAAAACTCCAGCAGGACATGAGAAAGAAGAAACAAGAGATGTTAAAGACACAGATGGAGTGCCAGAAGGTAAGACCGGCCTCAACATCCCTCGCCATCCATTTATCCCTGCATCATCTTTACTCAACTCTCCCGCCCCGTCCTTTCTTTTACGCCTTCTTCTATCTCACTGCTTGTCCTTCCTCCTCCAGGCCTTGATAAACCGCCTGGAGAAGAACCGAGGGATGAAACCCGAGGAGCGAGCCAACATCATGAAGACCCTGAAGGAGCTGACGGAGAAGATCGCACAGCTGCAGAATGAAATGAACCCCGCTTCCCAGGTATCCAGCGTATCCAAACCAAACCACGGCCCGTCCAAGACCAAGACTGATGTGAGTTTAGGTCGTTTTGGTCGGGAGCGTGGCGGAGTGCTTCATCTCCTTTTACACAGAGACAGCCAAGTGGAGTGGAGTCTGTCCTGCCACTGTGGATGTATTTGAAAATGTCAGTTTTTCCATTACTTTCACTGAAGTGTTTTCTCATTTTCCATGATACGTGACCAGGCCCAGAAGGAATTGCTGGATGCTGAGCTGGACTTTCACAAGAAGATGAGCTCCGGAGAGGATACAACAGACCTCAAGAGAAAACTGGGACTGTTACAGGTGGAGGTAATACGCATACATGCACACACACACGGTACATAACCACAGGCCAACGATCTGAAAAGAGAGCAAGCACTGCCACAAACAGGTCTATAAAGACACGCCACACACAAAGAGACAATGACAGCATCTTGCATCAGCAGTGCTGAATTTGAAGATGTGAAACCAAGAAACGCCTCAGAGGAAGTCAGCAAATAAGATGGTAGTCATGTATATCCCTCAACACTGCCTGATTAAGTAAGATATTAGTAGAAAAGTAACACATCCATATCTAAATTACGCAGGTATCAATATATGATTGGTATGTGAGCTACAAATAAGCAAAAAAAAAAAGGCACAGTTTACAGTGTTATTTGTATCAATCCAGGTGGGGAAAATCCTCAGAGGTTTTGTTTTCCACACTCTTTATTATAAATGTGAAGAAATAGGTATTTAGACCAGCATATCTTCTTATTGATTCTGTAATAATTGAGTTGATTATTACCAAAAAAGTACATGAATTTCTGAGGCTGTTCATCAGAAAATTAAATGAAAGTGATTCTTTTTTTTTAATCCATGAAAAGAAAAAATTTAGGTCCAAGCTGCATCTAAGGCTGTTAGTCAGCTCAGACTTGGCCCACATCTCCTCTTTCCTCTAAAACTAGCAGCGCACAAACACAGACGAGGTCGGCTGTGTCACAAGATCAGCCTAACAAGAACATAGCTTTTGTTAGCAACACCCTGCCAAGCATGTTTCTTCCCCCAGTCTACCCCTGTGGGTCCTAAATTAGCTAGTTATTAAAAATGCATACCATCCATCCAAACCCAACCCTCCTTCTGCACATTAAACTGCAGCCACTTAAGCAAGCCCAGAGGAGCAGCCGCTAACGAAGCCAAATCAGACACAGGTCCTACACTGATGGAGCCCCGTCTCATTAAAGTTTGAGCCGCCGGTCCTTATAAGAAAATCGCGGGATGACAATTAGAGGGAGAAGTGAGCGAGGGACAAATGGATGAGAGAGTGGTTGTGAGGTTGCGGAGTGGTTAGGAAGCAACGAGATGTCACTTTAAAAAATGGAGGTCATGTATAGGCATGTAAAGGGCAGAGAGTGACAGAGGAGGAGGCCAGAGTCATAGAATGTTTAACATATATAATATAGTATGTGTTGTGTTTTGCCTATGCCGTATGCTTTTTTTAATGTAATTTTCCATTAACTTGTTTTCTAAATAAATTAAGATTTGATTATTTCATTATGCCAGATTGTTCTCACATTGAAAAGCACAACATCAAGGCGCAATCTGCGGTAGTTTTCCCACATCTGTTCGTTATGATTATTTTAACACAGCCAGGTGGTGGCGCCCATTTATTCTTGTCTGTGCGTGTTGAAAAAAGCAGCAGTCGAGTCAGTTGTTTTATGACATTAAGCCTCCCGATCTGTTCTCCTTCAGGCGACACGGTTGGGTCTGATCCGGCCCCCAGCGGGTCGAGGTCGGGGCCGAGGGAAGATGGCGCTGGAGCCCGGTTCGGTGCACGTGGGCCGCGGCAGGGGGCGAAGCCGGGAGTTGATGGCTCGAAGCGGGACCGTGAACCGCATGGTGGTCGACCACAGACCCAGAGCCCTCTCTATTTTGGGGGTCACTCAGGAGGAGAAGGAAGAGCTAATGCCGCACTTTGTGGTGAGGACTGTGTTACTCTTTTTTTTTTAGTATTATTTAGTTACAGCTGCAGGAGTTCTACTGATAACAGTTCCACAGAGAATTGGATTGATTATTGAAGAATTACACTGAAATTAATACTGATACTTTTTTCATCTTAGAAATTTGGTGAGATCGAAGATGTCCGTGACCAAGACGCGAACAGTGTTGTCATGACCTTTAAGACGCGAAGCGAAGCAGAGAATGTAAGTCACATTACTTAAAATCACACCAGTCTGTTTCTTTCTCTCTTTCCTTCCTTTCTTATAAAATGATTGAAATAGTGAAACATTAAAAATAATATTATTCAAGTTTTTTTGGTTTAAAGGCCTTTGCGCACCAAGTCTGTATTTGTTGTCCGACATTGTTGCACATTTGAAAATAAATACGACCTCACATTGTGTCACGTTTATACACCGACTCCGAAACTTTCGGCCGTCATCTTTAAGTTTTCTGCGTTTTTTCGCATCCATCAAAAGGCAAAAGAGGATTGTTTGACCACTCGGAGCCACCTCCAAAATGGCATCTGATAAACTGATTCACTTCGTCTCCCAGCACAAAGCACTTTACGATAAAGAAATAAAAGACTACAGAGATGCATGATTTAAAGATAGATTGTGGCAGGTGAATGCAGAAGAGCTTGGAATTGGGAAGCAAAACAAAGGATGTACGAAAGATTAGACAGAAGTGATTGGACTCTAGGCAGCTAAACGATAGCTTCTTGCTAATGTCATTCATTCATTAGCCCTGTTTTAGACTAGCGCTATCAATTGCAGCCACGTAATTCAGTTTTGTATTGTATTGGAATTTTTTTGCAATTAAGAGAATAATAAAATGCATCAGACTCGGTGCTAAGTTTCTGTACGTAACAATTTTTTATTGGATGATAAAGAAACGTATATGAAAAAAAACGGACTTGGTGTGCAAAAACCTTAACTGGTACAGAAGCAGTGAAAGCTGTAAGAATAACTTGCAACTGTCCTCCTGTTTTGTTTTCTAGGCAGCTAACCAGGGAGCAAAGTTCAAAGGTCGTGTGCTGCAGATTTCCTGGTACAAGCCCAAGACGCCCTCTGTTACAACAGAGCCAGAGGAGGAAGAGGCTAAAGATGAGGACAATACGGTATGACGCATCACACACAAACCCAGGCACTTAATGTGGCTTCATGTGTTATCATTAGTAACATATAGCCACCCAGAAACCAGGGAAGGAAGTTCACGTACAGTACAACTTGAGATTCTAAGTGGGGAAACTTTTGAAAGTTTTAGTTATATTCACAGATTTGACTTGTACATTTTCTTTCCAGTGCTTCTAAATTTTTCACTGCTGCTCCCAATGGGAAATCAGGGCGAGCCTCTCAGTACTAAGAGCATCTTAGCCCTTTGAGTAAAACTGCATTACTGTCAGGTGAAATCCTCATACTGTATTTTCATGTTTTTGGTCGGGTTTTTGAAGTCGCAGTCTTCCTTGTGCGCAAGTAAGTTTTATGACCTTTTTGTGTTACGGTCACCAAAATGATTCAACAGAGAACCCACAGAGAGATAAAGAGACGGAAGCATTACTCAGACAGTAGCAACAGCCTATTAGACTGCTATCAGGCCATTAAATAGCTGTTATCGGTCGCTATAAGCACCATAGATGTGGGTCAATAGGGGCGTTCTACACCCACTAGTAGGTTTTATCATTTATTCACATGGTAGATCACCAAAAGAAGGAATAAAAAACATGACAGCGACCTCTAGCGACCGTAGTAATTATGACCAGAACAGAAGTGGAAGTCAGGCATTGTAGTATAGATGGTGCAAAACTGGGGTGGAGGTTTGGATAGGACACAAAACACAGAGTTTTCACCCAGGAGAACGGGGTTCACGTCCTGTGTGAAACCATCAACGGGTAGTTGTCTTTGTGTTCACAAGCATTAAGTTTCACTTTCACTTTTGAAGCAGTTATATTAAGCCAAAACCCAATGTTTTTCAAAGTGTTATTGTTGCCTAAACCTAAAGAAGCCATTTTGTTTGTCTTCAAAACAAAACTTTTCATGCAATTTTACGTGTTAGAACTTGTTGCTTTTAAATTTCACTTTCACTTTTACATCGTAGTAGGTGTAGTAGGGCCCTATTGACCCACATCTATGGTGCTTATAGCGACTGATAACGCCTATCTAATGGCCTGATAAAAGTCGAATCGGGTGCGCAAAACCAGCAAGGCGTGGTTCATGTGGGAAAACTCAAACAAACCTCCATTGTTACAAAAAGTTCTGAATTTTTTCACCCTAAATTCAGCTTCTACCTACAGACAGCTCCTCATCAGAAGGAGTGGTCCAAAATCTTTGTCTTGTTGCACGATTCAAAACTGCAGCTCAGTTGGGTGGTTGTTTGTTTGTTTGTTTGTCAAGTCTAACCAGCTCATGAATTATTTTGTCTATCACACATGACAGTTGTGTCTGGAGATGGGTCCTTGTACAAATTTGACATCACATGCGATATTTAGTAGCATTGACACTAAGGCTGCAACTAACGATTATTTCCATTGTCGATTAATCTGTTGATTATTTTCTCGATTAATCGATTAGTTGTTTGGTCTATTGAATGTCAGAAAATGATGAAAAATGTCGATCAGTGTTTCCCAAAGCCCAAGATCACGTTTTCAAATGTCTTGTTTTGTCCACAACTCAAAGATATTTACTTAACTGTTATAGAGGAGTAAAGAAACCAGAAAGTATTCACATTTAAGAAGCTGGAATCAGAATTAGAATTTTTTTTCTTAAAAAATTCCTCAAACTAATTATTTGATTATCAAAATAGTTGGCGATTAATTTAATAGTTGACAACGAATCGATAAATCGTCGCAGCTCTAATTGACACAATGATCTAAATGAGTACTGCTCCTATCTGATTAAAATCCCCTCGCTGTGTTAAACAACTATGATGCAATGTAAAGAATAATCACATAATCTCATCAGATTAAGTGTTCAAAGATAAACAATAGGTGTTTTTTTTTTTTTCATTCAAACAGAAGGAAGCTAGCTCTTATTTGCCTGGTGAGGAGGAAGAGGAAGAGGAGGAGGACGATGATGAAGATGACGAGTACGAGAGCCGATCTTGGAGACGATGAAGGCGTTGTGATTCGTCGCGACCTGCTATCCAGCGGAAGCAGTCGTTACTTTTCCCCCAGATAAAATCAATACAACGGAGCTGATTATTTTTCCTTTCCAGTATTTTCAAGTAATTTTAGACTAATCAAAGTAAAAAAACGACTTTACTTTACTGTACAGCAAAAAAAAGTTTAGAGGGCAGACAGTTTTTGTATCCCCTCGTCTGAACAATTATTTAAAGCATCTCACTTTTGCTGAGAAAGATAAATGTTAAGTTGTTCTTATAGATAGAAAAAACCTATGTAAGTTTCAGTGTGCATACCAGATGATTAATATCAGTAATGCACAACATTTGTGTCTACTGTGAATAGGTATTTTTATACATACTGTATTTAAGCTCTTTTTCTCACCAGTTTTTTGGAAAAATCTTGTCCTCAGTTCAGGGACAGCCATTCCTTCACCAGTGGAACGTTCTCTGTTGCTACCAGAGAGATATTTATTTATTTTTCCACTGCATAAAATGCACAGTGCCGTACCTCTATTGGCACAGTATGGTATGGTTTTCCATTTCAGTTTGCTCAGTTTGTTTTGGTGTGTGTAAGCCCAAAATGTTAAAGGATCCAAATATTTTTGAGAGCGACTCACTGTGCTGGTCATGAACACATGCTAGTTTACGCATTCTAAACAAACAGAGCCACCCCTGCCCAGCACCCAAAGGTGCCGATACTGTACCATAACCATATTAGAGCCAGTGCAGGTACAGAAGGATAGCAGTGCAATAGAAAAATCGAAAACTATGTTTACAAATTGCCGTGTCCATACACGTTAGATACAGTCTTGTAATGAATTTTTCCCGCTTGTGTTTTGTTGCTCACTAAATGTCCGGTGCCACTCTGCGTAAATATAAAACACCCACACGGGTGTTCTATGTTTATCTAAGAGTGTCTAACATCTTTCACTTGTTTTATTCTGTCTCCTGGTCACCCAAAGGGCCTGGCAGGACAAGGATCAGATCACCCATTTCAAAAATGTGAGATCCATAGACAGGTGTTTGAATGTAATACTGAACAGTTGATTTTAATATATATAAATATATAATTTCTTTGCCTTACACAATCAGCAGATGGCTGAATTTTTACAAGATTTGTGATTTACTTTTGTAAATTTTGTAAATGCTTGAAAGAGAAATTACTGTTGTACTTTTTTGTTTTTATTTTTTGTTTCTTTTTCTGTCATTTTAAAACAAACGAGCAGGTCGAGTCAGGTAGAAAAGGTCAAGCAAGAGTGCTTAGCATCTCTGCTTATTCGCAAGGATGTTTCATTTTTGTGTTAAACCAGTCCACGTTGTTATTTCACTAAATTTGTCATCTAATTTTCTTTTTAAAAAAAAAAAACTTTGAGCTGTGGAAACAGTTGAAAAGCAGTGGGAGTCATGCACCTCACAATATTATTTGTGCATCTTGACATTGTCAGACAGTGCTCTAAACCCACTACTACAAGTGCACATGTGCACCTTTTCATGACAAGAAGTTTTATTTCGCATTTTGCCTTTTTTGCAAATACTGTATTTTAGAATCCTCAAGGTGGGAGGAATGAGATTCATTAAAGTTTATACGAAAATGTGCTCAATGCGAGAAAATACATTTTTGACAGTTTAGAAAGTCTTTACGTTTGGTGCTTCCCTGAAACAAATAACTACGTTTACATACACCCTAATGAAGTGTCGTTTGCTTATCATAACTCAACTAATCATATCCAATAATGCAACCAGTCAGATTGAAGCACTAAAACAAAGGAGAGATCTTATTAGTTAACTGTAACAGTTTCACTACTTTACACAAACATACATGCAGATTTCAGCCTGCATGGGAATACAGTCCATAACAGAGATCAGAAAGTCTCCTTTTTCCGCTAACATTAACTAGCACCACATGTAAAGGAGTGCAGAACTGTCTGAAACACAGTACGTGATTTCCTCCCACCTACAATGTCGGTAGCGCTCTTGTTTGGATTGCATATCTCACTGTTGATTGATAACTCTGAAGCCTCCTGCCAGTGATCTCATTGTCCCATTTTAACCTTTTGAGTTCTGTGGCGTTCAGTTAGGTTCAGGTGTGCGAAGGAAAGCTGAAGCTTCTCTCTTCTACACTTGGCTTTATGATTTGCTCGTGATATTTTTTTATATGAGGTCACTGGCAGTTGTATAGGACAAACCTATACCGGCAGGGTTCTTGCTTGTGTAGGTCTCTCTCCCACTTTTTTGTACTATCTTCTGTATGCTACTATCACAACGGTGTAAAAAACAATGTAAATGTCTATTGGATAATAGTTTTGGATTTGTTACTGTTTATATTTGCAGGATGTGGATGTATTTTCTTCATGTATTTAGTTTGTAAAAAATGGATTTCTAATTTACTAGCATGTTTGCTTTTGCCAATAAAGATGGAGGAATGGGTGCTTGGAAGACGATAAAAAAAAAAAGAACGAAAAGAGAACGAAAAAAAAACAATTTGAATTGGATCTGGGAGAAGAAAAATACATTTTGAGATAAAAGAAAGAAGAAAATTGACAAAAAGAAGTCAATATTGGCGAGGGAAAAAAAATGAAAGCAAAAGCATTCCAGAAAATATTACCTTAAACTCTTGTGTGGTCTCCTTCATTTTGCATGCTATAATAGAAATAGATAGATAGAAATAGACATACATTTAAATTCAATACATTTGCTGACATGAAGTAAAAACACAATTATTGCTGCAGCTTTTAGAATCAGTTTATAGTTATATTTTGGGCACAAATATAAAGCACATGTCATAGGGTAAATATAAGTGGATAGTCAATATAGTTCAATACCTCCAATTGAGTCCATCTTATTAAAGCTGCAGTGGATAGAAATGGAGGAAATATGATTTAAAAAAGTTATTTTTTACAAAACGGTCACTATATCCTGACAGTAATGCATGAGACAAGTAATCTGAAAAAAAATCATGTGTCTCTGTCCTCCAGTACTCCTAATGGCATCTGCAAGATTTCACAGACAGGAGGAACACAACCAATCGGAGCCGAGCTGGAGCCTGCCGTCTCTGAGCAGCTGTCACTCACTCGCAACCAATCAACTCCGACCAAACAGTCAAACTAGGCAGCGCTGATCAAATATGAATCAATATTCTGTTATTGTAATGACTATTTCTCGCCTCTAATGTTTTCAGAATCATCTTGTAGTGTACTGTTTAGCTGTAAAATGAGAAAGTTTGTGACGGAGCAGCCATGTTGAGATCAGTTGAGGAAATACCAAGCACCGCCCACCAGCCGGAGCACAGCCAATAGGAACGCTCTCTCTCTGAAATGACCTGTGATTGGCCAAAGTCTCCCGTCACGGGCTACTTTTTTTTAAAGCCTGAAGACAGAGCCATGAGGATGTGCAGAAGTCTAGTTTTCTCTCAGAACACTTGAATTACAATATGCTGAAAGGTTATTATGGAATTTTTGCCCAATGATGCCAAAAATATACTGCCTACTGCCACTTTACGTAAGCTCACTTTGACACCCACGACCCCAAACAAATCCCACCAAGCCACAATACAGACTGTGACCTCTGACACTGTTTAATTACAGCATCTACGACATAATGAAATATCACTGAATAATGCACAAGTGTTTCTTACTTTATGAAGCCAAGTGAAAACACTCAGAGTCTTGTTTAGTTTAATGCAGGAGCTGCAGCTCTTCCCAGGGGGAAAGGATTTCAAATTGGGGCCTTAGCAGCTCACTGTCCTGGGCAGATCCCACAGAGGCCTGGGGAAAAAATAATTTGACAAAAGTTTGAATTGTTTTTTTTTAATATTGTGGCATAGACTAGTAGATTTTTTTTTTAAAATTAATTAATTAATTTAAATGTTTGCAGAATAAAACAAACAGCAGAAATATAACAACAATTGAAAATAAATTGTGCAGGTGAGATAAAAAAAAATTAAAAAGCAAGGGGCTTATAGAAGGAATCTTACCTCAATAAACATTATAAGCAAATACAAAAGTCATATAAGAAACATCAACATCAGAAACATAAGATATATAAATAGAATATATGTATGTATGGGTGTGCATGTGGGTGTGTGAGCATGTGCGCTGCTCAGTTTTTACAAGAGAGAAGGGATAATTATAGTCAGATATGATCAGTACAAATAGTAACAATAATAAAACATTTTATAAAATGACAAGTCAAAATTACGAGACTGCATCTAAGGTATAATGCCTTAGTAAGTCAAGTTATGAGATACTAAGTATGAGAAAATCACAAGTATTAACTCAGTAGAACTATTTGCCACAGGTAGCCAAACCAAACAATAAAAGTCTGATTTTGTTGATGATGTCTAGAAAATCCCACGTATAGACAAGAAATACAAGACAATGTTTTTTGATGCTGTTAAAATTTGTAAAACAAGCCCATATCAATTATGAATAATTGAGAAACATAAAAATAATTTAAAAAGAAATTGTAGCTAACTGAAGTTTGTAGCCTAGTGAAACTAGTCCCCACTGAGTGGGTGAAGGAATGCATGCTGTGACAGTAGTTAGGTCATCTGGTGGAGTTTACTATGCAGGGTTTACTATGGGGTGAAAAGAAAAGAGCCGCTGTCACATTTGGCCACAATATGACAACGCTCTTCATAAAACATGTCATATTCAATCTTCAGAATATGGAAACAGCACAGAGATGACAGAGTTGTAAACATTGGCCTCTAAATTATGAATGGTTCCAGCCATATAGCAGCTATTAAAGGGGAAGGGTGATGTGAGGGTGAGAAAAGAGACTTCAGGCTTTATTCAAATGGGATCCATACGCACAGCTTTCTCACAGCTTTCTCACAGCTTTCTCACAGCTTCTCACGTGTTGCCTTTTTAGGACACTTGCATTTGCTTTCTCTCACTTTTACATTTTTTTGTACATTATTTATATATTCTAAAAATGGACAGTGGCGGAATGTAACCAAGTACATTTACTCAAATACTGTACTTAAGTTCAATTTTGAGGTACTTTGTACTTTACTTGAGTATTTCCATTTTCTGCTACTTTATACTTCTACTCCACAGCATCTCAGAGGGAAATATTGTACATTTTACTCAATTTAAATTCACTTTAGCTACTAGTTACTTTTTACATAAAAAAAAACACATATGCTTTTGTGATATGATGCAGTACTGTTCTACTAATCTACCCAGTAGTATATAAAGTATCTAATTTGACTCCAAATTGAAGAAGTACAAGATTAACACGTATGTGTTAGTGATGAAAACAGAAAAATATAATATTCTATAAGTTTATAACTCTTAAAAGGAGCTGTTCTGTATAATAAGTACTTTTACTATTGAATCTCTAAGTACATTTTGCTGATAATACTTCTGTATTTTTAATTAAATAACATTCTGAATTCAGGACTTTTACTTGTAATGGAGTATTTTTAGACATTTCAAATATCAAAATAATTCAGTATGTGATTAAACATCTCATCAAACTTTAAAAAATAAATGTTTAAAAGGTATCTCCATCTGCAAAATGCACAAATCAGAGTTAAGTCTTTTGTCTCACCTATATCCTCATGCACGTAGCCATAAGTAGAAGAAGTACACAGATCTTTTACTTCAGTAAAAGTATACCACAGTGTAAAAAAATACTCTCCTACAAGTAAAAGTCCTGCATTCAACATTTTACTTTAGTAAAAAAAAATACAAAAGTTTTAGCATCAAAATATGCTTAAAGTACCAAAAGTAAAAGCACTCATTATGCAGAATGTCCCATTTCAGAATCATATATATTATACCACTATAATTATTGATGCATTAATGTGTTCATTGCTAATGTTGCAGCTAATAAAGGGTGGAACTAATTTCAACTACTTAACAGTATACATTTCTGGGTATAGCTGGACCTATAAAAAATACATCATAATTATTAGTTGATTAAATATTAATAATCTAAATCTGTTAAGTAAATTCAAAATAAATAGCAACTAATATTGTCAAATAAATGTAGTGGAGTAGAAAGAACAATATTGGTTTCCAAAATGTTATTTAATGAAAATACAGAAGTATTATCAGCTAAATGTACTTAGAGATTCAAAAGTAAAAGTATTTATTATGCAGAACAGCTCCTTTTAAAGAGTTATATCCTTATAGAATATTATATTTTTCTGTTTTCATCACTAACACATACGTGTTAATCTTGTAGCTCTTCAATTTGGAGTCAAATTAGATACTTTATATACTACTGGGTAGATTAGTAGTACAGTACTGCATCATATCACAAAAGCATATGTGTTTTTTTATGTAAAAAGTAATTAGTAGCTAAAGTGAATTTAAATTGAGTAAAATGTACAATATTTCCCTCTGAGATGCTGTGGAGTAGAAGTATAAAGTAGCATGAAATGGAAATACTCAAGTAAAGTACATCAAACATGCTGTTCAGTACAGTACTTGAGTAAATGTACTTAGTTACACTATAGCCATGCAGGCTACACACAGCTCCTATAAAGTTTGGCTCCTGCAGCCTGCAACAGGTTTGCATGGTGAGAAAAAAGACCTCGGCTGTTTTTAATCTGTGTAATGAATAAGAACATGCCAGCGTTCGTAATGGATGCCTGCCACCGTGCAGCTAAATTATTCAGAGTCTGGGGAACCAGAGAGGAGGCCAGAGAGATCGGATGGACCCGCTGTGTCATCGGCCTGCCTCCGCCCGCCATGGCTCCTCTTTCGGCCTTCACATGGAGAGGAGAGCAGGCCAAGGCCCTCGGGTCAACTGGTCAGCAACCGGCAGGCCTTAAGACACAATCTGAAGCATGTAGCACCAAAACTTTCTAGCAATTATTGTAGACTTTTGTGCGGTTTTTACAGGTCATTGAATCTATTTCAGCACCATGGAGAGCAACCTGGAGCAGCCTGCACTATAGCCTCAGCGGTGCTGTGCTGTCCATGGTGCTGAAATAAACTCGGAAAAACAAGTTTGGAAACTTGTGTTGGGTGGATTATTTCTCTGTTGTTACAATGCTAATTGGCATTGTATTTTACATCGTTGGAAAACTTGTTTATTCACCTTCACAATGATGTCCAACTTGTAAGGATCATGCATTTGTGGGATGAGCAGCACAGCTGATTATGTGGGTAGCGCCCAATAAAAATGTGCCAAAATGCTCTGCCAATGGTAAACAGTGTATTCTCCTGTTGGTATTGACTCTTGTTTTGAGTTGTTTTGGTGGATCGGATGATTGAACTCTCTTTCAGTAACAAGGAACAGGCAAGACATATTGGCTATTTTACACCTTATTCATTTAATACACCGTCAGGAGCCTCAGTAGCGGGTGGAAGATCCATATGCAGCCAGAACAGCACAACACATAATCAGCTGTGCTGCTCATCAACATAGAAATAATCCACCAAACACAAATTTCCAAACTTTTTTTCATAGTTTAATTGGACCACTATATTGGATGAATCCGTAGTTTTATTTGTCACGCTCAATAGTATTATCTATAAAAAAAAAACATGCCAAAATGCCACTATAAAGATCTCATCATAACATTTTATTAGAATATTATTAGTGATTTTTAGTTGGGGTTTATTTTGACGCTTGCTTCACAGAGGCCAACATTTTGCTCAACTTGTAAGTTGAGCAGGTGGGAGGGATGGAAGAGGAGGAGGAGGAGGAGGAAGAGGGAATTTTGACAATTTGAAGCATGTAGCACCAAAACTTTCTATCAATTATTGGAGACTTTTGCGCGTTTTTACGCGTCATTGAATCTATATCAGCACCATGGAGAGCGCTGGAGCAGCCTGCACTATAGCCTCAGCGGTGGTGCGCTGTCCATGGTGCTGAAATCATTGGACTACTATATTGGATGAATCCGTGCTTTTATTATCTATAAAAACATGCCAAAATGCCACTACAACGATCTCATCTATACATTTTATTAGAATGTTATTTTAGTTGGAGGTTTATTTGGCGCTTGCGCACAGAGGCCCAACATTTTGCTCAACTTGTAAGTTGAGCAGGTGGGAGGGATGGAGGAGGAGGAGGAGGAGGAGGAGGGAGGCTGAAAGAAGAGGAGGAGGAGGGGGAGGAGGAGGAAGAGGGATGCCGGGAGGCGCCTGTCGATGTTAACAGCTCAGTAGTCTTGGTGAAGGAGAGCAGAGAGCAGAGGAGAGCTCTGCAGCTGTCCTGCTCCCTCTCCCAGGCTTTCATGGTCAGGGGGCCACACTGCTTGCGAGGTTTGGTTGCAGCAAGAAGAAGGAGGAAGATGATGACCATGAACATGAACAGCAAGCAGCATTTCTCCATGCACCCGGCTCTGCACGAGCCCAAGTATCCCGGCCTGCACTCTGCAGGCTCGGAGGGCATGCGCAGAGTCTGTCTGCCCCCCCCACAGGTACGTTCAGGTCAGCGGGGAGGAGGGGGGGAGAATGATGAGAATGATGGCTGGTGGAGTTTATACTGGGAGGAGAGGAGGAGAGGAGGGGGAATATATCACACTGGAAATGTCTGTAAAGTTGATTTGACAGGACTTTGTTCTATCCACCATCTCTCTCTCTCTCTCTCTACTCTGTCTGCCCCCCCTCTCTCTCTCCAGCCCCTCCTCCCCCTTCCTCTCATCCACATGTCTTTTCAAGCTCTTGCTTTTCATATTAATTTTTATGACCCTGCGCTTTGAGGAGGGTTTCTCTCTCCTCTCCTCCTCTGCTCTGCTTGCATTTGGAAAAAAATGTTTTTTAGGATCCTGAGAGCTTTTTGCCTTGACACAATTCCCCACTGACTCCCAGTTATAATATAATGCGCACTCTTGCTTGCAGCTGCAGGGCAATCTATTCGTCGGAGGAGGCTTTGATGAGAGCCTGCTGGCACGGGCAGAGGCTCTGGCGGCTGCTGACAGCAGCAGCAGCATCGTCTCTCACGGCACCAAGAGTCACCCGTTCAAACCAGACGTGACTTACCATACCATGAGCAGTGTGCCCTGCACCTCAGCATCCTCTTCCTCTTCTTCATCCTCCTCCACCACCATCTCCTCCCACCATCATCACCACCACCACCTCGGACAGACCCTGGAGGCTGGAGACCTCCTGCTGGATCACCTCTCCAGCAGCCTGCAGGCTGTGACCGGGATGGGTGCTCCGGAGCCTCACCACCAGCACCACCAGCACCACCAGCACCACCAGCACCTGCAGACCATGGGGCAACTGCACCAGGCGATGGCCAGCATGCACCACCCTCACTCCTTGTCCGTGCATGGAGGCATGGCGTGCGTAAACGACGTGGAGTCGGATCCCAGAGAGCTGGAAGCGTTTGCAGAGCGCTTCAAGCAGAGGAGGATCAAACTGGGAGTGACCCAGGCGGACGTCGGGGGTGCGCTGGCTAACCTCAAGATCCCCGGTGTGGGATCCTTGAGCCAGAGCACCATCTGCAGGTTCGAGTCCCTCACCTTGTCGCACAACAACATGATCGCGCTGAAGCCAGTGCTGCAGGCCTGGCTGGAGGAGGCGGAGGCGGCGCACCGGGAGAAGAGCAGCAAACCGGATCTTTTCAACGGCAACGAGAGGAAAAGGAAGCGCACCTCCATCGCAGCGCCGGAGAAGCGCTCTTTGGAGGCGTACTTTGCCATCCAGCCGAGGCCATCCTCGGAGAAAATCGCGGCTATTGCTGAGAAACTGGACCTGAAAAAGAATGTGGTTCGAGTTTGGTTCTGCAACCAGAGGCAAAAACAGAAACGAATGAAATACTCTGCGGTGCACTGAGTGTTTCCTCACACACATCATGAATAAAATAGCCTACTACTACATTTTTGATCGAGTGATTAATAATAGTAGCCTACAGGGATTTATTATCAACAAGCTCTTCTTCACCTTTTCATCTTTGGATTATATCTCCCAAAAAGACTTGTCACTCACTCTTTTCGATTTTTGTTATTAATAATGGACTCATCATAAATGATTGTTATTATAGGAGGGTGGTTGTTGATGTTGTTGTTCATGTATAATTGCACACACTAAATATGAACTTTTCTTTTGAGAAAACTCTGTTTTCAAAAACAGAAACGAATGAAATACTCTGCGGTGCACTGAGTATATTTCACACACACATCATGAATAAAATACTCAATTTTTGATCGAGTGATTAATAATAGTAGCCTAACTAACAGGGATTTATTATCAACAAGCTCTTCTTCACCTCTCATCTTTGGATTATATCTCCAAAAAAGACTTGTCACTTTTTTTTTTCGATTTTGTTATTAATAATGGACTCATCATACATTATTGTTATTATAGGAGGGTGGTTTTCGATGTTGTTGTTCATGTATCTTGCACACACTAAATATGAACCTTTTTTTGCCTCTGGTTCTGCAACCAGAGGCAAAAACAGAAACGAATGAAATACTCTGCGGTGCACTGAGTATTTCTCACACACATCATGAATAAAATAGCCTACTACTACGTTTTTGATCGAGTGATTAATAATAGCCTAAGTAGCCTAACTAACAGGGATTTATTATAAACAAGCTCTTCTGCACCTCTCATTTTTGGATTATATCTCCAAAAAAAGATTCACTCTTTGGTGCACTTTTTTTTTTCCGATTTTTGTTATTAATAATGGACTCATCATAAATGATTGTTATTATAAGAGGGTGGTTTTTGATGTTGTTGTTCATGTATAATTGCACACACTAAATATGAACTTTCTGCAAAATCCACCCTGACAGTTAAAGTCACATTCAGGGATATTAACTCACTTTTTTTTTTTTTTTAAACATGAAATGGAGTTTATTTAGTGTTAAACTGATGCTGTATGAAGATTTCAAAAGATGATGATAATGGATTTTTTTGTAATGTTGGTTGAGTTTATCCTCCACATCACTGCCTCACATGAGCAGAAAAACACACCATCATATCTTGAACTATGTTCTCACTCATTTTTTTAAATCTATGAAATTCAGACTAGATGAGGAGGTTCAGAAAGTCACCTTTTTAAAAAACACTATTTTTTTTTTTGCAAACGAATCTGCTCTCTTCGTGAACTGTTTGATGGTCTTTTACGCACAAATATGAATAATTACAGTCATGTAATTTCACAACGTATGACACACTTTGTCTGTTTATTCTTGAATTATTTAGAAATGGAAATGACACATATGTCATATATATGGCACATCTGTTGTTGGCTGCTGCTATATTTTAGTATTTTGATGTGAACATGTTTTTTGGAGCATTACAGGTTGAGCTATATATTTAATATGTAGCCCAGATATATATATATATATATATACATACAGTATCACCTAATTTAAGTATTTATTTTTCCTCACTTTTGATTTTCACTTGAAAAAAATGTGTGAAGTTTAAACTTAATAAATTATTGGTTATTTTCTAAAAAAAAATGTGTGAAGTTTAAACTTAATAAATGATTGGTTATTTTCTAAAAAAAAGAAAAAAAAAATCTGAGGCAACGACTTTATTTTTTGTGCTTTATTATATCGTATTATTTTAATCCTGAGATCTATAAATTGTTTAATAGACTTTTAAAAAAAGCATTTTTTTATGATCTGTCTTTTATGATCCTATCCAAACATCCTGAGCCGCACCAGCAGGCGATACAATCTTTGTTTGTTTTATAAGAACTGTTTTATTTATGACTCCCCAAACCTCTGCTGGGATTAAATATGTATCGTCGTACATGATATAAGCGCCACGGAAAAATAAAAGGGCCTCCATTTTCACTGTAATGTTCACACCGAGGAGCGCAGAACACGCTGCTAATGGAACCTCTCCTCTCCTCTTCATTTCTCTCCTCTCTCTCCTCTTCTCTCCTCTCCTCTCCTCTTCTCTTGTCTTCTCTTCCTTCCTCCTCTCCTCTTCTCTCCTCTTCTCTCGTCTCCTCTCCTCTCCTCTCCTCTTCTCTTCTCTCCTCTCCTCTCCTCTTCTCCTCTCCTCTCCTCCTCTCTTCTTTTTATACTCTCCACTCTCCTCTTCTCTCCTTTTCTCCCCACTACTCTCCTCTCCTCTTTTCTACTCTCCTCTCTCCTCCTCTCCTCTCCTCTTCTCTCCTCTCCTCTCCTCTCCTCTCATCTCCTTTCCTCTCCTCCCCACTACTCTCCT